>CAKNWT010198289.1:0-11315 GCA_932066315.1 Andricus coriarius | reverse complement strand
ACAATATTGTCGGATATTGCATCATATGATGTAATAAGCTTCTGGAAGATTCTACATTATAATCGATACGTTTGGGATATAATTTTTGCAACGCAAAATGTCATGCGTCATGAAAATAACCTTGAACTTGTTTGCCAGAAAATTTCGCAGTTTAATTTAACGCCTTCATCAAGAATGTTCTAGAGGAATGTTATCTATCAGGAAGCAATAAATCAAATTTATATTGCCAAAACAGGATGTCATGCATAGTCCTCAGTATCAAATTTCATCTGTACACGTGCAACTTTTGTGTATTAAATAAATAAGGAGAGGAATTTTAAGTTAAACATGGTATCTATAAGGAAGTAATAAATCATCCTTCTTGTTTTTCCCATAACTATATGACGCAGTAGGCATTGCCAGGACAAAATATAACCTTGAAAGTATTTACGCGAAAAATTCTTCAGATAAGAATAACCTTGAACCTGTTGTTACATTCCTGTGGATGACACAATTGCGCAGTATTACTATGTGACGTCACCAAGGACCCATCGAGAATGTTCTAGAAGCTTAGCACGGACATGAACCACTACAGGTTAGAAGCTTCTCGATGTCGGTAAGGTAGGAATCTTGCGTTAGAACCGGCCTTGCTCATCTACTTATTTTGATTTGAAATTATTATCCTTATTTAAAAAGAGCTTAAATTTAAACGTTTCCATCTGTACGGTATCTGATTAATCACGTTTAAGATTGTTTAACTTGAAATAGAAACGCTTAAAATTGATCAAATTGAAGTTAAAGCCCTGTATAATAGAACACAATTATTAATTTCAAACAATTGAAATTGCAAGATTTTAGATTTAATTGTTCAAAACTCTTCAAGGTCAAATTGTATGATTAAAAATCAAAAAGGGAAAGCTTAAGAAATTAAAACACTTCAAGTTTTGAGTTTGTGGAATGGGATCATTCACATTTTTTCGTTTAAGGTTAAATAATTTTCAAACCATTTTATGTGAAACATATTTTAACACTGAAAAGATTATTAAATTTTATACATTTTAATCTTTATATTCTAAACGTTTCAAATTAAACAATTGCAACTTTTGAATTTTATAAAATTTGACAAGTAGTTACAAAATACAAATGAAACAGTCTTTGGTCTGGCTTCAGATTGAAAGGAAAAAAAATTGCACATAGAAGCTATATACAAAATTTATGACTTTAATTTAAAGGGACCTGAATTTAAGAATCTTGCACAAATTACAAATTTTGTTTATAATTGTTTATAATTTGTTACAATTTTTTATTGACAATTGTCAGACGCCAAGTGCTTGAAATTGCATTAATTAAAGTTGAACTACTCTGTGTTAGAAAACATGTTTGGAAGATTTAAATTTCAAAATACAGTGTTGCCAAATTTCAAATTTGTTTAATCTAATATTAAAGCGCGTTCAATTAAAAGTAAAAATTTAGGCATTTGCAAATTGAAACTTTTAAAGAAATTAAATTGAAGAACGTATTGTTAACAAAATACATAGATTTTCAACCAAATACTTGAATTTTTAACTAATAAGATACATTTTTATCCAAGAAGATTAATTTTCTACCAAAGGAAAATGAATTTTCAAATAAAAAATTAATTTTTAACCAAATAGTTTAATTTTCAACTAAAAAAGATAAGTTTTTAAACGAAAATAGAGTTGTTACATTTTCAGGTAAAAAAAATTGTTTTGAAAAAAAAACGAAGTTACAACCAAAGATATGAATTTTCAACTAAAATTTTGAATTTCTGAACAAAGAAATGAATTTTTAATAAATTATTTCAATTTGAAACCAAAGCGATGCATTTTTAACTACTATGATGTATTTTTGAACTAGGATAGTTAAATATTCAGTTTAGAAAATCAATTTTCAACCAGAAAACAACGAATTTTCAACCAAATAGTTCAATTTTCATTCAGAGAAGAATCTTCAACAAAAGTGATGAACCATCAAACTAAAAAATTATTTTTTAACTAATGAGTTCAACTTTCATCCAACTCGTTAAACCCAGAAGAAGTAGTTGAATTTTCAACCAAAAAAGATAAATACTCAACAAGAAATGAACTTAATTCACTCTTCTATAATCATTAACCTCCTTCCCTTGGCCTTTCTTCACTATTGGTATCACTATTCCTTCTTTCCATAACTCTGGCCACCCATCTCCTTTCCATACTCTATTTCACATTATCCCTGCTCATTCCTTTAATTCTGTCCCCCCATATTTCCAGATTTTATTTGGAATCTCATATATACCAGGAGCCTTTCCATCTTTCCTCATCCCTAATACATTGACTATTTCCTCCCTTGTAATGCCCTCCTCCTCATATGATTCCCTACCAGCTTTCCTCCTTTCCTAACTTTCCAATCTACCCCTCCTAGTAATTCCATTAAATATTTTTTCCATTCTACCATCTCAATATCCTGGTTTCCTCTTTTCCGTCTTCTCTCTCTATTGACTACCTTACAAACCTCCTCTTCCGTTCTAGCTTTCTCCACTTCTTCTTCAAACCATTTATTTTCCTCCTATTTTTTTATCACACAACTCAGTATACTCCTTCTTTTTTCTCCTATATTCTTTTTCACTGCTTGTCCCTTTTCTCCATTTTCTTAATTCCCTTCTTACTTCCTTCTTTATCTGTTTACATTCCTCATCCCATCCACTTCTATACCCTCCTTCACTAACTTCCTTTTTGCTTGTACACTCTAACACTATTTTTATTTCTCCTATCATTACTTCCATTTTCTCGGTTACATTTCCTTCCCCCATTTTGATATTCCTGACTTTTCCTTTAAACTGTTCTTTACCTTCCATTGACCAATCCCCTCTTCCTGCTCTTTTTACTTTTGCTTTGTTTTTAGCCTTATTGTTATTACTCATTTCTCCCTCTACTGTCACTCTTATGGGAAAGTGATCCAAATCTATATAATTCCCTACATCTAGTTTCTTAACCTTCTCCTTTACCTCGCCGTCCAGTACCACATAATCAATTACCGTTCTCCTCTTTCCTCCTGAACGTGTATATTCTCCTTCCTTATCCACCTCTATACTTCTGTTTAGGATAAAGCATCCCATCTCCCCTAGGCTCTTTACCAATTTGTTTTCCTCCCTATTTAGTGTCTTGTCTTTGGATTTCCTTCCTTGCTCTCCACCCCATTCCCTTCCTCCTCTATCTCCTGTTTACGCATTAAAATCTCATCCTATTATAAGCCCAATGTCTTGCTTATTTTCTTCCATCAGTTCTCTTATCTCCTCTGATTTTTCCAGCATATCACCGGTCACATAGACCACCACCATTCCTCCTATTACTCTGCCTTTTTTATTCTTCCTCTTTGCATTTTAAACTTGCCATTTGTAACCTCTTGGTTACTCTTTCCCATCCCTTTTCATCTAGCCACGTCTCTAGCGTTACTACTACATCCCATTGTGTTACATTTCTCATAAACTCCCTATCCTTTCTTTCTAAGCCTGCCATATTCCAGTATCATATAGTATTTCTCATTTCCTTATCTCCCGTTCCTTTCTCTCCTAGTTTGCCGATACCTCATTTTTTACTAACTCTTCCTTGTCCTCGTCCCGATTTTACCACACACCTTCTGTCTATATGCTCCCATACTTAATCCATGTTCTTTTTCCCTTTTTTCTTTTTCTCTTCCGCTATTTCCTTTACTTATACTGCATATTCCTTTCTACCCATGTCAAATCATCTTCTATTCTCTCCGATTTTCGATATAACATCCTTTTTTTTGTCATTACTTCCCTTTTACGTTCCCATTTTTTTTAGTTTCACCAGTACCGTTCTCTCCTCTCTCAGCTCTTCCCTTCCTACACTTCGCACTTCTTCTATCTCTACCTTAGAATGAATCCTTTTTAGTACTTCTTCTACTCCTTCCATCAGCGCCTTCCCTCTAATCTTCGACCCTTTATCACTATGTTTCTTTTTCTTTCTTCTCTCTCTTTCTTTTCTATTCTTTGTTCTATTTTTCTCAGCTTGTCCTTCTTCTTATTCCCATTCTCCCCAACTCCAAACTCACGGTTTGAGCTTTCTAATTTTTGATTCTACTTTCCAACTCCTCTACCTTTTTATTTGGCTCTTCCTTCTTTTCTAGTCTTTGCTCTAACGTCTGCATCCTTTTCCTGTATAGCTTTTCCCTAACTTCTGCCCATTCCCTCATTTCATTCCTAAGTTCGGCCATTTCTTGCCTAATTTCTTTCCTTTTTACTTCTATTATCATTTTGCACATTTCATCTAATTGTAAATTTTCTTTTTCTATTGGAACTTTATGTACACTTTTTTCTTCGCCTTTCCCTTTGTCTTTCTCCCCCCCCCCACCCCCCACCCATCATGGGAGCGGAGGCGAGAACGGCTACCTCATTCTATTATATTGAACCCTTCGAAATGTTTTTTGCTCAGTTTTCCCAACAATATAACAGACCGAGGTAGCCGTTCTTGACCCCGCTCCCTTTGTTGCCATTAGGACCCATAATATCCGCTGCTGCCTACCTCAAAGCTTCAATTTTGAAATTTACTTGTTTAAAGTATTAAAAGAGGACTTAAATATTATTATTCTGACCTGAAAGTTGGGAAATATATTGCATGAATATGGAGGAACAATTACAAGAAGTTTCATCTCAAAATCATTCTCTTAAACATGTCAAATTGTACACTGAAGTTGAGCTCATTTTATATTGATGATTTTTCATGCAAATGAGTTGGTCGGTTTTTTCTTAAACAGGAACATGCATTTGCTCCAGGGCAAATCGCCTGATCTATTTCCGAAGTTCTTTCCAGGATATTTTCAGCTTTTACTTTCTATGTTCAGAAATCGGACAATTCTACAGTTAATCCAATTTTATAGCGTAACCGTTGATAATACGTCTACAACCTTCAGAAGATTTTTTGTGCACTATAAAATTGAGAACATTTTTTAACATAATCATTTTCGACCTAAAATCAACTGTTCTCGAGTTATTTGAAAAGACATGTTACTGTTTAACACATTCCATCATGGCGGCCGTTGCCGTACACATATGGTTGGGGACTCTTTACAGTATCTTTATAAAGTCATCCCCAACATATCTGTGAAAAAAATTCTACCTATCCTAATTTTTGTTAGTTAAATTTTTTCCTTGTCTCAAACTAAAAAAAAGAACCCTTAAATACACTTCTCCCATCAACTCACCTCAAATTCCACTTCAATTTCGCTAAAATCTGCACCACACAATCACCGCCACCTAACACTTTTATGCTGGGAACGGCAGTAAAACAGGTAGTGCAATTTTGAATCAAAAAAGATAAACTCGTCGATTTTAAAACAGAACAATTGCAATTTACACTAGTAGTACATTTTTTTAAATTTGATTCTGAAAATTGTATTCCTCTCAGTGGGAAAAATGGGGCAATCTTATTACTTCCTAAAAGCAGAAAGACATATTGTTTTGCATAAATGATAATGTTATTGAAGAATTGAACAATAACAAGACTTAAGAGGGTTAAAATTGAAAGGAGCTCAAATCAATAACACCAGACATTTCTATTTCCGATACCAGTTACCCAGAAACTTACATCCCACTTACAACTTCATCTCTCATTTTTTTCTGAAAAAATCTTATCTAATCTCCTTTAATTGGATTATCAAGTAGTCACGTTTACGGGTATATTTGTCTGCAAATGATGCACGTCACTCCTCAAGATTTTTCTTTGGAATGAGTATGAATGATCTCAAGGATTTACTCTCAGTACACTCCATCTAAAAATATATCAATTTTTAAATTATTTGTAAATTTGAGGGAAATAGGCTGATAATTATTTATCACTACTTTTATGAGGATTATTTCAAAAAAATTTTATCAACACTTAAATATGTAGTTTTCTAAATAAAATAAGATGCCAACGGTTTTTCTAGAAATGTTAAAAGTCGATTTTATCAAAAAGCCTAACTTTTTTTGCTCATTGTTATTGCTAAATTAGTACTTCTATATAAGAAAGTCATTCTTTAATTTTTCTGCGAGCCAAACCATTTTGGGGCCACAAGAATTTTTTCTTCACAAAATTGAATTTTAGCATTTCTTCAAGAAACAACAAAAGATTTCGATAAAATACTAAGCAAAATGTTTGTCCATTTTTAAATGTTTTACAGAAAATACCTCTCACTCTTTTATGATAACTTAAAAACAGGAAAAGTTGATTTTATGGAAAACCCGATTTTTTATTTTATTCAATATTTTTGAAAAATTCTGTTCTATATAAAAAAGATATTCTGTAAATTTTATGCAGGCCAAGTATTTTTGGTAAAAGTTTTAAAAATGAGAAAACTTTTTTCTTAACATTTTGTTAAATATTTCCTTCTTCGTGAGAAGAATGCGAAAATTCAAGTTTTCGAACAAAAAATTTTCGTGGTCTCGAAAATACTCTGGCCCGCATAAAACTCAAAGGATGTCTTCCTCATAGAATTATCAATTCAGGAAACAAAATTGAGCTAAAACAAGTGAGCTTTTTATGAAATTTTACTGTTTTTATTCTGTTCTTATCGATTTCAAAAGACAACAATCAACCTCGTTCAAAAGTATAAAGGTTTAAAGAAAAAATTTGTATTTTTTTTTAACAACCCTAAAATTTCAAATAATCATGACTCAGCAAAAATGTTTTTTTTTTTCTCAAAACGGTAAAGTACGTGTCGTCTTATTTCCTCCTAAAAACAATCATAAAAATGCTATAAATAAAAAAAGCACAGAATTTGCCCGTCTAAAACTTATTTCAAATTAAAATTGTGAACTTAAAACTTTTTATTTATAAAAGAATCCTTCTAAGTAGAATCAATTCAGCATTTTTTGTTAGGACTGAAAAACCTGTCAAATGTAAAAATTGAAATTATAATGTTCGAAATTGAAAATCTAGCAATCGGCAATTTAAATGATGTACAATTATTAAAAAAATTATTCCAATATTGGGGTTTCAAATTTTAAATACCTAGTTAAATTTGAAACAATTCAAAACGGTATAATTTTTGATGATGTAATTATAAATCGATTTACTTTAAACACTTCATTTAAAATTATCTCTATTCAAAAAAAAAGAATGTGTCAAATTTTAAAAGATTAGTTGTTTCAAGTCTACATTTAGAAAATGTTCAATTTGAAACGCTTTGAATTTTTTAGTACATTGCATACATTATTACATTACATAATTTATCAAGTTTGAATCCAAAATATACAGCTGCTTAACTATTAGGATTTTCGGTTTAAAGCAGTTCAATTTTGAAGGATTGAAATTTTTCAGGTTTCAATTTGAAAATTTAATTTTTAGCAGGCTGAGAATTTTTTATTCCTAACGTTTTTTTCAAATCGATCTTATTAAAAATTATGTAACTTCATATGATACTAAGATAGTGTCGTTTAGAGTGATCAGAAATGATTGCTACTAAATATTATTTTAATGTCCATTAAAAAAATGAAATCACTGTCATTTACCCGGGTTTTCATGATCTCAAAAAAATGGACTTGTCGTAAAATTCTCGGGCTTCTGGATGTATAGATAATGTAAACTACCTATTTCAGATATTTCAGATCAATATCTTGGATTTCCTACTTAGGATCTTAGATATTGCTAGAAGAAATCTTATTTTTAATATCTGCGAATGGTCTGCTTCGATATTTAGACATCTGTCCCATAATTAAATCGGTAAAACACACTCAGAAAACGCTTTGGTTGAATCCACAACATTGTTGTTGCTTCAAACATAGAATGTGGTTAATATATGGACCACGAAATATTTGGTTAACCCAATTAAATTTTTTTGGTTGTTTCCAATATATCTTTTCGTAGATAGAGCATTTGGTTGAGTTAACAAATAAATTTTGTAGGGTCAACCAAATATGTTTTTGAATCAGCAAAAATTTGTTTGATTTAACCAAGTTTTCATGTATCGATATCCAAGAAAACAGTTGTTTTTCTGAGTGTATTATTCGGTAATGTCTAGAAATTCTATTTTAATATCTATGTTTCTCCCTGATTGTAAAGATTTAATCAGTTTTGAGACCGTTTGTACAAGAAGCGCGACCTTAAGTGGCAATGAAAATATTGTCTATTGTCAATTGTCATGACTGAAATAGAAGCTTTGTGAATTCAATAATAATTAATATTACGGTGTCTTTGGGTCCCAGACCCTGAGGAGTTTATCGGGTCATTCTTGATCGATCTGCAGCTATAAATACTGAAGTGTCCCACCTTTAGAGGTCTGTTCAAAAATAAGTATCGATTGTATCGCAAGTATTTGCGAGGTAAATGTTACTCTATAATTCCTTCGAAGAATGGGTAATTAGAACTGAAGTTCTTTTAATAATAAAAAAAAAAGAAAGAAAGAAATGTTGAGTCGACAGTCGACAATAGCCAATCACGATTCTTTGCCTCGAGATCGAAATGCTTTGAGTCTGAGAATAGATTTTCTACCTAGGGCCAGCAATAATTCAATAAAAGTCATTTTTGCTTTTTTCACTTAGAAATAACGAAATTCATTGAATATGCTGATCAGAAAACCGACAGTTCTGAACATCTTTTATTAAGATAAAACCTGGTCAAAAATCTAAAAATCATTATAAATAATGCACTAAGCCTTCCAGCATTTAAGCCTTTTTGCATCTTAAGAAAAAACAACTGGAACTATAGTATAATTAAGTAACCAGGTTGCAGATAACTCGAAATTATTCAATTTAGGTAATAGAAATTGTAATTTTTGTATAGCTTCTATATCAATTTTTTTATTTTTTACTTTCAATCTGAAACTAGACCAATAACTGTTTAATTTGTATATACTTGTCAAATTTTATGAAATTTAAGGTTGCAATTATTTGATTTGAAGCCTCTACAACATAAAAAACAAAATTTAGAAAATTCAATAAACTGTCCCAATCCACAAACTTTAAACTTGAAGTTGTTCAATTTCTGAAGCTTTCTCTACAATTTTTGAGTTTTTAATCATACAATTTGAATATGAAGAGTTTTGAACGATTTAATTTAGAATCTTACAATTTCAATAGTTTTCAGCTGATTTAATTGTGTTTTATTTTTAGAAGGCTTCAGCTTCAATTTGATCAATTTTAAGCGTTTCTATTTAAAGCTCGACCATTTTCAAGCCGATCAATCTAAAACGAAGGAATTGAAACGTTAAAATTTAAGCTCCTTTTAAATTAGAATAATGATTTAAAATTCAAATATTTAAAATTCGACAACTTCAGTTTTAAATCGTTTAAAATTTGACCATTTCAAACACAAACCGTTCCAAATTCAACAATTAAACATTGATATTTCTAAATATAATGCGTCAGCGATTTTGAAAGCTTCATTTGAAATCTGTCAAATTTTGATTTACTTACATTTAAAGTTGTTTAATTAAAATTAAAAAATGGTAAATTTAGAAATGCCCACAATTTCAAATTATGCACAAAATAACATAATATTGGAATTGTTTATGTTTGAAGGTCTCAAAATAAAAATGTTTTCAATTTCAATTGCACCTTTTTCTGAAAGTTTACCATTTTTAGTTCTTTTTGTATTGCGATTTTCTAATTTTAAAAGCTTTAATTATAAAAAAAATTTTAATTTCTCAATGAAATTGTTAAATTTTCAATAAATTTTCAATTGAATCATTAAATCACTTATCTGAGAGATTCGTTTAAAATTGGACAATTTTAACTTTAACGCATATAATAATATAATAATAATAATAATAAAGGGAATTTTTTAAATGTACATTTTTCATTTTGAAACGTAATTTTTCTTTTTTTCTATATTTTAAATTACAAACCATGATTTATTTTATAGCAACAATACATACCAATCTTAAAATAATATTCTTTCCAAATGTTGATGTTCATTGTTTTATTTCTTTCAGTGACGCAATTTACAATTTCAAGATGTTATTCTTTGGTTAACATCACAGTTGGAAAATTATATAATTTTCTTTAATGTATTGAATTTTCTGCTATCATTAAAAATGATGATAATTATTTAGTTTGATAACGCCGAATATTGCAGAAAACGGAAGCTTTTGCAGAACCTTCTTTCTAGTTAAAAAATAAAATATCAGTTGGGGGAGACCAAAAAATATTAGTATTTTTGTCAAAAAGTACCAAAATAATCAAATAATTTTGCTTTAATAGCAGATTTTTTTCAACGTTTCACTTCTTCAACGAAATTATAAACACTTTATACACAATTTTATACATTTTTTACAAATACTCTAGGAGCTGGGTGTAATCCTGTGTGCCGTTCTAGGTCCGTCGGATTTTTTTACTGAATATTGTGTAAAATGTTGTGCTGATTACGAAAAAGTTGGGTGACACCCCCGAAAAATGGGGAGGTTTCGAGATATTCGCGTTTTAATTATTTTTTAATTAATGCACTAGTCCTGTCGTAATTTGGGGTTTTTTGAAAGTTCAAACATATGGTCGGCTAGAAAACCGATTTACGAAGATAAATTTCCTTTTTCATTTTTTGATTGAATCAATTGTTAACATAAAAAATTAACAATTAAGTGGAAAAATGCGGAAAAAGAAAATTGTGCACATTGTGTTGAAAATATTGATTGCACAGCAAAAAGCTTCTCACAAAAGTTGGAATACTCTCAGAGGAGCATCTTCTTCTAAGAGAACATTTTTTGATGAAAGTGATCAATTTCGAGAAAACATCGATTACAGAAATTAACAAATTCAGACCCAAAATAGAAAGCTGATTTTCTCTGTAGGAAACAATTTTACGAAGAAATTTCAAGAGATAAAAGAAACTCCTTTTTTGGTCTAATTCAACTTTCATAAAGAAATTTTTATTCTAATGTTTATATTAACAAGTTAATGCGCATTTTCGAAAGTACATAATTTGACGCGCTGTACCTTCAGCAATTTTTAATAAAATGTTCTGGAAATTTGTACATGGATAATGTACAGCCTCATTAAAAAATTAGCGTTAGCTAGTTTAAAATCCAATAATAACTCTTTGTGCTATAAACAATAATGAGCAAAGTCTCGTTTTCAACTTCTAATAATCGTAGAGACTTGTAATAAAGCTGAATAATTTTCAAAAATACCAAAAAATAAAATGGCTTTTTAAAAATATTTCTATTACTTATACTTTATTTGTTATTAAATTTCATTTTTTTAGTTTGAATGTAATGGATCCTTATTGCTGTTATAAAGGACGATTTTACGGTGGCGGCATGTGGCCCCCGTAAACCATCCCAAATTTTTTCTCAGCCAAAGGCGTAAGCTTGTCGCTCGGGCTAGTTGCACCCAGGATGCGAGA
>CAKNWT010198288.1:0-10093 GCA_932066315.1 Andricus coriarius | reverse complement strand
AGAAAGATGAATTTTTAATTAAAAATATCAATTTTGAACCAAAAGTGGAATAATTACATTATCCGTTTAAAATAAAATTAATTCTCAACCAAGAAAAAACAAATTTTCAACCGAATAAATGCATTTTCAATTAAAATTATGAATGTTTACGAAAAAAATGAATGTACAACAAAAGAGTCCAATCCAAAAGATGATTTTTTAGCCAAGAAGAATAATTTTCTGAAAATGAAATAGTTAAATTTTCTACCAAAGATGTAAATCTTCAACCAACAAAATGAATTCTTAACAAAGCAGTTCAACTTCAACCAAATAGTTGCATTTTTGACCAAAGTATATGCCTTTTTAACAAAATAGTTACATTTTCAATAAAATAATTAAATTTCGAACAAAATCTTAGAATTTTTAACCAAACCAAAAAATGTAAAGCTAAATTCAATAATAGTTGGATTTTCTTGATGAAAATAATTTCTTTTGTAATTCTAAAAATGTAGGGTCCTAAAAACATTCCGGAGTGCTTTCTATTTATTTTTCAAAATTTTTAGTTTTTGCAAAATAAATGTCGGTACGGTAGCGTAGTTTATGGATGGCCCGTAAACTCTACAAATTTTTATACTTTTGTATTCTTTTATATTTATAAATAATTTCATAATACTGACGACTAGTTTATGATTTTAGCTCGTGACGAAATTCTTCGGTATGTATGAACTTCGTCTGACAAAAGAATTTTATAACAAATTTACATCCAAATTGTGTGCCGAAAATTCGAGTCTCCAGCCTCTGTGCAGTAATCTTCTCTTTATGATTAGCGGGTTTAATCCAAGCCAAATGAATATGGTATGTTTATAAAGAATAAACGTTATAAACAATCAGCACCAAAAAAAAAGATTTTTTATTTGTGACTTTTTTCAGACTTTGCTTCCTACAATGTTGGGTCATACTCCAGCAGGTGCATCAGTAAAACAAACTCTCCACTATTCTCAACTCATGAAAAAAAGTATATTTATTTTCATAATTTGAAATCATTATATAAAAATGAAAAATTATTATAATTTTTAAGAAACTGAATATTTTTGCAGATTACTTTAGGCAATATGACTACGGATTTAATGGTAATTTGAAGAAATATGGAAGATTATCGCCTCCTGATTACGACTTGAGTCTAATTACAACACCTGTGATTTTACATTACAGTGACAATGACTGGCTAGCTCATATAAAGGTATTTTTATAAACTATATAAAATCTTTTTCTAAATTAAAAAAATTATTTAACTTAAAATCTGATACAAAACAAATTTGAAAAAATTTGGCAAAATTTGGTGTAAATTTTTTAACATATCGCGCAATATAATTAAATTTAAAAAACTGATAATGTATGAAACTTTTTTTCAGGACGTGGAAAACCTTTATAAAGAACTGGGAAATCCGGTCGCTAAAATCCGAGTTCCTCTCAACGAATTTAACCATTTGGACTTCCTTTGGGCGAAAGATGCTAATACGTTGCTTTATGAGAAAATTTTGAGTTTCATGTCTCGCTACGAAGACGAAACAATAATTTAATTCATTTTTACTGGAGTAAATGAAAAGACTGAAATTATTTCCTTTGAAATAAATGTATTTAATAATAGAAATTGTATTTATTTATGTTAATGTACTTAATATTTTAGCAAGTTTTTATTCAATGTAAACAAGGCAAACTTTTCGTAATATGGATGGAATAAAAAAAATCACAAGTGAACTTTGTTTAATGAAAATATTGACTAATTCATTAGTCATTTCGGTTTCTAATAAATTAGGAAACTTTTATTGTTCACATAAAAAGCGGAATGTTTTAGAAAAGAGTTGGCTGTCAAACCCGAAAAGATGAATTTTCAACCTACAAAGATGGATTTTCAAACAAATAGTTGAATTAAAAAAATCAATCAGGTACATTGACAATCAAATATCTGAATTTTCAAGTAAAACAGACCAATTTTCAACAAAATAGTTGAATTTTTAGCCACATAATTAAATTTGCAACATGCAAAAGGTGGATTTTCAACCAAATGGTAGAGTTTTCAAACAACACAGATTAAACTTCAACCACAAGTATTTGTATTTTCAAAAAAATAGTTTCATTCCTCAAGCCAAAAACATGAATTTTTTAGAATACACTTGAATTTTTAACCAAGCAAGATGAATCTTCAACCAAGAAAGTTTTTACCAAAAAAGATGAATTTTCAAACCAGATAGACAAATTTTCTGCAAAGATGAATTTTCAACCAAATAGTTGAATTTTTAACAATGTCGTTGAATTTTCAACCTGCAAAGATGAATTTTTCAATCAATTAGTCGAGTTTATAGACAAAAAGATTAAACTTCAACAAAGAACAGTTGCATTTTCAACAAAATAGTTTAATTTTCAAGCCAAGAAAACGAATTTTTTAGAAAACAGTTGAATTTTTAATCAAAAAGGACGAATTTTGATTAAAAATTCAACTGTTTTCTAAAAAATTTGTTTTCTTGTCTTTCCGATTTTGCTATTTTGTTGGGATTTTTTTTGAAAATAGTTGAATTTTTAATCAAAAAGGACGAATTTTCAACAAAACAGTGAAATTTTTGAACAAAAAGCATGAATTTTTAACGAAATATTAAATTTGTTAACAAAATAATTAAATTTTTAACAAAGTAGTTGAATTCTCAACCTAAAAAGATGAATTTTCAACCAAATAGTTGAATTTCCAACCAAATAGTTGAATTTTTAACAAATTGGTCGAATTTTCAAACAAAAAAGATTAAACTTCAACCACAAATACTTGCATTTTTAAAAACATAGTTCCATCTTCAAGCCAAAAAAACGAATTTTTTAGACGGCAGTTGAATTTTTAACGAAGCAAGATGAATCTTCAACCAAGAAATTTTTCACCAAAGAAGATAAATTTTCAAACCAGAGAGACGAATTTCCTGCAAAGATGAATTTTCAAACAAATAGTTGAATTTTTAACAATTTATTTTAATTTTCAACCAGCAACGGTGAATTCGTAACCAATTAGTCGAATTTATAAATAAAAAAAGAATGAGCTTCAACCAACAAAGATGAATTTTCAACCAGATAGTTGAATTTTTAACCATATAGTTGAATCTTTAGACTGAAAAGGTGAATTTTTATCCAAATGGTCGAATTTTCAAGCAAAAAAGATTTAACGTCAACCACAAATAGTTGCATTTTTAAACGAATAGTTTTTTTTTAGAATTCGTAAGATCAAAGAAGATGATTTTTTAGCCAAATAGTTGAATCTGTAAAAAAATAATTAAATTTTCAACAAAATAATTGAATTTTCGACCATATAGATAAACTTATAACCTGCAAAGGTGATTTTTCAACTAACTGGTCGATTTCTTAAACAATATAAAGATTAAACTTCAACCAAAAAGAGTGAATCTTTAACAAAACAGTTAAATACTTGACGAAAAAAGATAAATTTTTTATTAAACAGTTGAATTTGTCACAAAATAATTAATTTTTCAACAAACTAGTTGAATTTTCAACTAAAATGATGAAGTTTCAACGAAAAATGTAATATGTAGTTGATATTTCAACAACAAAAAAAGATTGTAATGTTTAATCAAAAATAGTCAAATTAAATAAAAATTTAATTTTAAACGCGCGCGCTCAAACTTTGCGAGAAGCGCTGCGCGTAATGAGAATGTGCCTGTGCAGCGGGCATATTTTTTAAAAAGATTTTAGGGTATTTAAAAAAATATCCATGATAACAACTTTTTTTCACAATTTTTTAAATTACTACTATCTACAAAATAATTCAACTTTTTTTAAGTTTATAAGGTTTTGCACTTTTGATGAATACACCTTCAGATTTGGTGATCTAATTTTCTAGATTTGACGGCAGAATAAACAGGAAATAAAAATATACAAAGCTTTAGTAAATGTTTCGAAATGGGTGAAGTGGAAAATAGCGATGTTTAATAAAACAACTAATAAGACGCGATTGTGTATTACATTTTCATCTTCATTTAAACAATAAGATGAAAATATTGTGAAATTTTTAAACCACTAGTAACTGAACGTATATACAATTTACTACTGTGAAATAGAAAATTAAAAATTATTTATACACTTGAGCTATTTGGCCTTCCTGGAAAAGAGGCTATTTGCATCATAAATCTCATTAAAGCGGCGGGATGTGAAGAACTGTTGCTAAATGAAGCAAATTAAGTTATAGATAAGAATAATTAATATTTCCCCTAACTATCCTATAAAACTATAACAGGCCTTTTTAAATTGTCTCTTTAAATGAAATTTTAAAAGAAGTAGTTTACTTCCTCTGGGAAAATGAGGGTTTTTGGTATTCTCCTCCTCACCTTTATGGTTGTCCTTAATTCTGTGGGTACGTATAATGCTTTGATTATAAAAAGTTCAATTAAATCAATTAAGAATTATCAATTAAAAAATAATATTAAAATTGCTTGAAGTATTGATAACATTTACGATAATTAGAAATTATTGGAACACGACTTACTAATGGGGTTTGCGAGTTTTTGGTACTAACTATAATTTGTTTTGCGGTTTTTAAATATACATTGCTTTTAAAAATTTACATTTTATAATTTTTTGAACAATGTATTATTATCGTTAATAATTTTCTCTTAGAATAATGCTAGAAAATTTCAGTTTTTTAAAAAATGTTCCACTTTTTGTCTAATTTTTAAGTAAAGTGAAGCAAATAATTAATTAAACTTAAGAAAATTAATTATTTAGACATAATTGTTTGAACAAATAATTATATTGTTAAAAACTACCCTCTCCTATGGTAATGCTAGACAGCTGCGTATTTTTTCTGAAATTTCCCACTTTTCGTCAACTTTTCACTTACTTAGTAAAGTAATGATTAATGTAAGTTAAGAAACGTAATTGTTTAGACAATTTATTATTGCTTATAATTATCTTTTCTTAGATAATTGCTAGAAAGTTGCGGCTTCTTTCTGAATTTTTCAACTTTTTTTCAACTTTTTACTTAGTGATTCAATAATTAATGCAAGTTAGAAACAAATATTAAATATGAATAATAATTTAAACAAAAAGGGTTTTAGTAACTTCTTCAAAGAAAATTTACATTTAAGGCAGGATTCTACTTTCGAACGCGCGAAAAAATGCTATTTTTGTAAATTTTGTTTCAAAACATTAAGAAAGGTATTGAAGTGGAGTTTGTTATGCTGAATAAATATACTCTTTAAATATATTTAAAAAAATTTTTAATTTATTTTATACGCTCTATATACATTTAAATGGCACTTTCTCGAAACCACGTTTTTTACCGCTTGTTAAAAAAATATCCGAAACTAATGAATCGATTGGTCTGAAGTTTTTACCACATATTCTAAACATATGCATCAACCGTTGGTAGCAGATTTATATGCAAATTTTGATTTTTATTATTATTTCTTTGCAAAAAATAAGCAAAAAAATGAGATTTTTGATTTTTTTGTTACGAATGGCCGCCATTTTTTTTGCATGTAAATGAAAAAATCTGCTACCATCGGTTGATGTATATGGATAGAATATGTGGTACAAATTTCAGACCAATCGATTCGGTAGTATCGGAGATTTTTTTAACAAGCGGTAAAAAACGTGATTTCGAGAAAGTGCCATTTAAATGAATATAGAGCGCATAAAATAAACTAAAAAAAATGTTTAATGTATTTTAAGAGTATATTTATTGAGCATAACAAACCCTACATCAATATATTTATTAATGTTTTTAAAAAAATTTACAAAAAAAGCATTTTTTTCGTGCGTTCGAAAGTAGAATATAGACAATTTAGAGAATATTTCAAATATCTGTTTTATTTCAGGAAAATATATTTACAAAAAAGAAAGAGATTGTTTAAAATATGATTCTCTCTGATTTTTATTTATTATTTGTTCATAACTAAATAGGTAAATCAAAGTTAAACATTTAAGAAAAAATCACAAATTCCTAGTACTTATCTATGTGAAGATAGTTATAAATAATAATGAATTGTTTAAACAACTATTTTTGTTAACTTGCATTAATTATTATCTCACTATATGAAAAGTGGACAAAATTCAAAATTTCAGGAAAAAACCGCAACTATCTGGCATTAATATAGACGATGATCATTATAAAGAATAATAATTTGCTTAAACAATTATTATTGCTAAATTAAATGAAATTTTAACTCACTTCAAGTGAAAAATGGACAAATAGTTAAAAATTTCAGAAAAAAACGCAATTGCTAGCATTATTCAAAGAACCTATTGTTAGCAATAATAATAAATTGTTTAAACAATTATGTTTGTTAATAATAATTAACTATTACCTCACTCTAATTGAAAATTTGACAAAAAGTGGAAATTTTTTTAGAATACCGCGACTTTCTATCTCCATTCTAAGAGAAAATTGCTAAAAACAATAATAAATTGTTTAAACAATTCATGTAGAAATATGATTATCATAATTAGCGCTGAAAACTCGCAAAACCCATGTTTTCACTTATGGTTTTTTTTGGTCCCTATAAAACAGGCCTATGGGGTGATATTTAAAAATATATATTTTATACGTATTTTATGACTGATTGTAAAAATAAATGTTGAGTTTCAACTCGATTTACCCAATTTTTAGCCTTGAATTCTTTGAGTTTCTAAAATTCTAAAATTCTTTGAATTCTCTAGAATCCTTTAAAATTCTGAATTCCTGAAATTCCTTGAATTTCCTGAATTCCTTCAATTCCTTGAATTCCCTGAGTTCATAATATTTAAATCGCTGAATCCCTTCTATTTATCTGAATCCCTGTGAATTCCTCAAATATTCTAAATTCTCTGAAATCCCTGACATTCAATTCTTCTGAATTCTTATGAATTCTTAGCAATATTTTGAAGTCCGTTGAATGCAGGGAATTATCAGAATTTTCAAAATAATAAAAGGAATTTAAGAAAATTAGACGATTCTAATAGTTAAAAGAATTCAAAAGGACCTACAGGAGAATAAAACAGTGTAAAAGAATACATGGAATTTGAAGAACTCAAAGGAATGAAACCTTCAAAATTACTAATTTAATACTGATACATATTTGAAATTTGACTATTTCACTACATAATAACTTTGAATGGAAATCTTCCACAATTTAAAAATTCCAACAACCATTCAAAACTAAATATTTTAAAGGTAGCTTTCTATTTTTGTAACCCCCTTTCCACAATAATCTGTGAAAGCAATACAAAAATTGTGCAGGAAAAATCGACCGTTGTTTCTCGCGCGATGAAGCGCGCATGTAATTGCTAGTTGCTGGATAATTTTAAACCATGATCGCAAATCTCTATTTTTTTATAGATTCAAGTACACCGGGCAGGTCTAGAAAAGACAAAAATAAGGCCCCTTCTGATCTAGATTTAAATCTTCGTGTTGGTCCTCCTGGCCTTCAAAATTCGGAAAGAGGTACGTATAACTCTAAAATTTCAAATTTGAAATAGTTCAAAGTACAAAAACATTTAAATTTGTAATTTTCAAATTTAAGTTCTACGAATTAAAAAGCTAAAATGTTATATTAAGTTGAATCTTATGTTGTTCAATAATCAATTCTCTTTTGCTTTTTTTAGATGCTTTAGATCTCAGAAAAAGAAAACCGGGACGTAAACTGAAACATTTGAAGTTAGTTGAGGATGTAGGTATGTATAACTCTATAATTTCAAGATTATAGTTTTCCACATTAGAGTTTAAAAATTTTAAAATTTAGTTCCTTAAAGATAATGTTGGCTACATTCGAAATTAAAGAATTTTAACAATAGTATTCAGACTTGCACAATTTTAAATTGAAATTTACAGTAATTGCAAACATTTATTTTTAATTAAATTCAATGAATTTAACAGGAATTTTGTAGTTCGTGTTTTATAGATCATTCGAAAAGCTACAATTCCCCCTTTATTTTTTTTACGTACATGTATCAAGCGTCGTATAGTTAAAAATTTTAATTTTCGATTCCAATATAATTTTCATTGGATAAATTCAAAACGAGTCTTTTTTGTTAGATATGGTGGAAACTTTGAAGTGCGCCGAGGTTCCTCTCTCTTTATTTTATAGATTAAGCTGCGGTATAATATTGCTTAATAATCCTATCTCTATCGCATTTTTCTTCAGGTAATTCGGAACTAATAAGAAGAAGATCGAACCCTAATGTTGAAGAAGACCGAGAACAGATGCCTCAATCTAAAAAAAAACCAGGCCCTAAAAAAATTCCTTCTACTTCTGTAAACCCTGATCCTATGCTTCCTAACCCACTAGCTCCTTATAATCATGGTCCTCATTATCTTGGTCCTCAATATCCTGTTCCTCAATATCCTATTCCTCATTTTCCTGTTCCTCATTATCCTGTTTATCTATATCCTGTTCATCCGTATCCTGTTCATCATCCTCAAGGTTATCAAAATCCTGGTTCTCAATATCCTCCTCACTATGAAGGGGGCCTTCATTTGGGTCCATCTTCGGCATATGCTGGAAATATGGCTCACCCACCACCTGAAGGATATTCTGACGATAATTTTTCCGGCAAAGGTGCATCTTCGGGATTTAATAGCCCAGGGAAATAATGGTTTGGATGAAAAGGCATATAGAATCAATAAATTAAAAGCAACATTGCAAAACAAGAGTTTGTCTCTATCAAACTAGTTTCTATGCAAACAAACTTGTTCATGAAATAACTGTTGAAAATAAAAAAGTTACTCAGAGAAAAATGTGTACTTTACTGTATATTTAGGATTTCGTAAGGAGGGCAGTAAACTAGAATCAACTAAAAGTGGTCTAGATTAGATTTCTCATCAAAACTGTGGGCGATCCACGACTCGTCTTTATACCTATTTCAGGACGAGATCATACCTACAGGCTGCCCCTGTGCACTGCCGGTGGTGACGGCAGGCAGTCCCCCATCATAGCACATTATTGTTACCCCTTTATTCATGTCCTTACTAGGGAAAAACTGCATCTATGAAGTGATTCGTGTCATGTATTAATAATAACCTTAATTTGAAGAGGCCACCTTATTTTAAAACGATAAATAATATCTTGGAACTCCTTAATCCAAAATACACTTTCAGAGTATTTCTGAGCCTTGAAAATAATACTGCTCGTGCAATTTATTTAACTCTAAATTCACAATGTTCAAAATCTAACAATACTTTTTAACCTCAGAATTAAAAAGTTTCTCTAACAGTCAAATTATCTATAGTTTTTCACAATTTAACACCAATCAAATATAAGTAATATGACTTGAACGCTCATCTACAAGGGAGGGGGTTTATCTGATTAATAATCACAAGACAAATTATTTTCGTCTACAGACAATAACAAATTGTACATTTACTAAATGAAGAAAATAACGGTTGAGAACACACATTCAATTAAATTAATAAAGCCCATGTATTCAAAATTATTTAACCAGAAAATCGGAAATGTTGCAACCAGATAATATTTGTTTTTCTTTTGTAACAATGAATCGATAATTAGAGGTGTTAAATAAAATCCCCATAAGGAACATATCCACGTGCGTACTGAAGTCCCCGAAAAAAGGTCGCATCCCGTGAGGGATATGGGAAGGAAGGAATTAGATTATTCCCTGTGCCCTTTCGGCGAGTTCGAAAGTATCACGAAAAAGAGCTCACTCGACCATCAAAACACGTAGACAAATATAATATAAACTGAATTGTCACGATAAGTAGGGTGACCATCCCTCCCGGTTTTCCAGGACGTGTTACCAGTTTTTCACTGTCCGTCCCGGTCTCACGGTCAGTGCTGTATATGGCTCAGTTTTGTCTCTAATACTGTCTAGGAACGGCATTTACGGTGATTTACTGTTTCACTCAATGACGGACATGAGCCTTTACTGACTTGCTAATACTACGTTCAAGTGTCGCAAATAACGTGGCTTCTCCCTTCCATACGCAACGCTTGCGCAGTTGAAAAAATCGTGGTCTGTTACTGACCATGACGTTACGTTACGTTACACTTTCCACTTCCACGTTATCATGGTTTATGTCATAGAGGAGTCAACTAAGGTTTAAATCTTTCAACCCGGGGGCTTTCCA
>CAKNWT010198260.1:0-18767 GCA_932066315.1 Andricus coriarius | reverse complement strand
ATTTTCTGTAACAAATATTAAATGATACTCAAACATAAAATCACAAAGAGTTGAATTGTATAAAGAATTCAAATCACAGAAATCGTTATAAATTATGCAATATCCTCAACATTCTGTTGAATTATTATCTTATACAATTTTCCGAATAATGTGCCAACCCTTCTTCTGACCTTTCTGCCATCTGGTGCTTTGCAAACCATCTTCTGCACCCAATTGCATGATGACCTCCTGAAGAAATTGTAAGGTATGAGCGTAAACTCTAGGATGACGTCTATTCCAAACGAAGTATGTAGCGAAGACCCATTTCAAAGCGTCGAGGATGGTACTTTTTCTAATATTCGCATTAAATAGTAATTACGTCTTGTTGAATATAACCACAAAAATTTCACGTCGCGGCATCGACACCCTCGTAGCGTCCTTCGAATTACGATGCTTCGATGTTCTAAACAAAGCATTTGCACCATCAAACGTTAAAAACGCAAATTACAATGTGGTAAACTTTTTTACAAGCCGCTTGTAAGCTGAATTACACAAGTTTTGTGAAATTACAAAAGGAACGGAAAATTACAGAAATCCACTAATAATTTCCCCGAGCGGTGCTATTTTACTACTTCGTATTCCTTTCCATTCCAGTGTAATTTTACCCTATTTATGACTGGTCTTTTGTGTCCAATCATTCTTAGTGTGATTTTACATTTTTCTCGTAATTTTTCGGGACTTTTGTAAAGTTCCTTCAGAATTACACACAGATTTGCACGATACCGATTAAATTGCAGTGCTTTTATTGAGAAAATTTTACACGCCGAAACGTAAATTTACTTGGAATTTTTTACAATGTGTGTATCGAATACAAGAACATTTTTCTGGAAATTATTTCTAACACTATAGAAATCTAGTTATAGGTATACCGCAATTTCTTAACATTTCTCAGTACCATCAATCGCGGTAATTATGGATCTCCGTAGACAATTTTCTTTTATCAATGGGATTTTACTGTATCTCCTAAGAATCTTGGTTATAAATGTACAAAAATGACAACAAATTACTCCGGTTCACCGTGTGTATCTGAACACCGCATCAAAGGATTAAGTTACAATGGTAATCAAATCGAGGCCAATTTTAGTTTCCGTTAGTTTCCCGGCAGTGTTCCTCTCAAGAAATGTGAGATGGTGACATAAGAAAATCACTCTAAACCATCTGCTAACATAAGTTTGATATTCAACCGCATATTCAGTAGCTCCTTTTCTTCCCACGTGGTTAGCCAAGATTAGATTACCACGAATTCAATTTTATTCTCATCTTATTTTTACTTTTACTGATTCAAGGTAATTAGATCTCGTGACACTTTTTCCATACCATGCAATACAGCATGATTAAATTTAATTAATTTAAACTGTTTACAATAAGTAAACCGAATAAGAAAAAAGCAGATTGTGAAGCGGACGGTCGGCTCCCAGCACCCATAAAGAATAGGGGCCGTTCAAAATTCACGTCACGCTATTTTGAATACACACAACGCTTAAATCCTCCTGGCTCACATCACTCATACGATCTCCCAAACCCCTTTCAAATCAAAATTTTGTCTTTCATTTCATTTGAAAAACGCTTAAAATAAAACACAAAACATACAAACCTCATATTTTAACACACTTCACAGCTCAAACAGGGAGGTAGGGTAATTTTTTTACGAATATCAGGAAATAATATGGGAATAAATTCTCTTGAATAAAGTTGATGCATAAGTACCATATTAAATTCAATATAAAACGCTTAAGATTTCAAGTCATAATAAATTGCATTTTCAACCAAATTGTTGAATTTTCAACTGAAAAAGATGAATTTTCAACCAAAAGAAATGAGTTTTTAACAAAAGAATTGTTGCTATTGAACTTTTTACGAACTAACTAAATAGTGGAATAGCAAAATAACAAAACATTCCGAATTATAATTCTTTTGGAAAATTCCCAAGTCTACTCCAATTCAGAATTCTATTTAATTTCTTTAGAAAATTCCACTTACGCTTAAGTTTCTCAAAATGTTGTAATTATTTAGTCTAATATTTCAGAGTTCTACTTGTAATAATTGCCATACTTTATTTTTTAGCTCTCAATTATTTATCTCTCAGTTATTCTAGTATGGTAGTTTAAATAGAAAAAAGCTGCCCGCCGCGCGGGCACATTATTATCGCGCGCTGGGCGCGCGGCTCGCAAGGTTGAGCGGGCCTAGGGCGCGCGTCCGTTGTATCTCGCGCTTCGCGCTTGATCTTTCTACTTTCTCCATAATCATGCATACACCTTTCAAAATTAAAGGTCAAAGCATCGACAACTGTCATTTGGTGGTTGTGAATTCTCTTTTGTTTAATCTCCTTCGGCTTAACGAACACATTCTGATCACGTATCTCGTGCTTTGCACCCGATTTAGTCCAAAGCGAGAACTTTTCTACATTAAGTTCAGCTATATTATATCAAATTTATATTATACATATTTATGTAACTCGGTCTGATACTGATTATTCAGATATTTCAAAATAACTTTATATTATTACAATTCATATTATGCGTTGATATTGATAAAAATTTATTGGGTCTATAACTTAATTCGTGCGGATTTTCTCATACTTATAATGTTATATAATAATAATTGTTATACTATAGTATTATTCAAAGTATTGCCCATCTGAAGCTATGACTTTTGCTCATCTTTGTGGCAATTTGTGGACTCCATCCCAGAAGAACTGCGCCGGCTTGGCGGCCAAAAATGAATCAAGCCAATTTTTGATACCCTGTTCTGATGTGAACCGTATTCCAGTGAGGGCGTTCTGCATCGACCGGAACAAATGGTTGTCCGAAGGGGCAAGGTCTGAGCTATAAGGCGGGTGGGGCAAAATTTCCCATCCACTGTTGTCCAAATAGTTCTTAACCGGAATAGAAACATGGGGCCGAGCGTTGTCATGATGAAAAATTATTGCCTCGTGTCTGGTCGCATATTCTGGGCGTTTTTCGGCTATTGCTCTCTTCAAACGTATAAATTGTGTTCGAGAACGTTCTCCATTGATGGTTTCGCCCGGTGTTAGCAGCTCATAATAAAGCACACCCTTCTGATCCCACCAAATACAGAGCATTACCTTCGCACCATGGATATTCCACTTTGCCGTTGATTTGGCTAGATGGCCGGGTTGCACATATGATATTTTGCGCTTGGGTTTGTCGTAACGGATCCATTTTTCGTCACCAGTAACAATCCGATGCAAGAAGGACTTCGTCTCGTGGCGTTCCAGCAGCATTTCGGACATGCAAGCCCACCTTTCCATGTCTCTCGGCTTGACTTCATGTGGAACCCAATTTCTTTACTTTTCAATGTATCCGGCTGCTTTTAAACGTTTTGAAATGGCTGGTTGAGTGACTTCCAAAGATTCTGCGAGATCTTCTTGTATTTGGCAACAATCTTCATCGAGTTATGCTTCCAGTTCTTCATCTTCAAACTTTGTTGGCTGCCCAGGATGTTCTTCGTCTTCCCAGCTAAAATGACCACTTTTAAATCGAGCAAACCACTTTTGGCACGTTCGCTCAGCTAGAGCATGTTCACCATATACTTCCACCAAAATACGATGACTTTCGGCAGCAGTTTTCTTTATATGCAAATAATTAAGGAGAACTCCCTGCAAAAACACTTTTTCAGGCACAAAGTTCGACATATTTAAGTGAACAAAAGATATAGCTGTTTACGCTTCAAATGAATGACATATACTGAAAAAGATGCACAACGACAGTAGCTTTCCAACGCAAGTCGGATGTTTGGAACGAATGAATAATAATAAAGTTACGCCATCTCTTAGGAAACCGCACGAATTAAGTTATAGACCAAATATTTTTATTGTCTTGTTTTTATAATTAAAAAAAGTGCGCATCCTATAAAAAACAAAAACAATTTTTAATTAACATTTCATTACACCTCGTGCAGTTTTTCTAAAAATTAATTAATTAATTGTCCATGTTATTTTTCACGATTTAAACAAGAATACGCATCCTACCGAAACATAATAAATAAGAAATTTGTAGATCTTTTCTGGGTGAACAACTTTTGTCTATTAATTTTTTTTTACCTTGTGTCGTTTTCAAAATTTTTAAAAACTTTTTTACTGTTGTTACTACGCATCCTATCAAAAAGTAAATAATAAAAAATTTGTAGATCTTTTTTGGGTGCATAATTTTTGTCTATTCGTCTTGTTTCATAGCTTGTGTCGTTTGTCCAAAAAATTTTATTTTTTATTTTTAATGTTGTATTCATGATAAAACAAAAACTGCGCGTTCCATGAAAAAATTATCATTCAGAAATGTATAGATCTTTTTTGGGTAAACAACTTTTGTGTATCCATTTTTTTAATACCTTGCGTCGTTTATACAAAATTTTATTTTTTTTTATTTTTAATGTTATTTTTCACGATTATAATAAAAACTTCCTATCCTATCAAGAAGCGATTCATAAGAAATTTGTAGATCTTTTTTGGATACACAATTTCTGTCTTTTTATCTTTTTTCGTATCTTTGCATAGTTTGAATTTTCTAAAAAACTTGATCTTCAGTTTCTGACACCAAAAGAGTGTACCAAAGGCGAATCTAATAGAATTTTTGTTTCAAAAGTTATACTGCTCAAAGCCAGACAGACATACATACATACAGACAGATAGTCAGTCATACAAGAATACATGCATACATGCATACATACATACATACAGGCAAACATATTCGTAAGAACCTGTTTTTCGGGATCAGAGGATCTCAAAACGTTGACATTTAACAAAACCTGGGGGAGGGGTAGTCAAAGTTTACACAAATCTAATACCTTCTCTGATGAGAATGTAAACATAATTTTTAACAGAGCAATTGAACTTTACACCAAGTAGTTGAATTTTCAATAAAAAAAGAACAATTCTACAACAACAAAATTATTATCAACCAAACATTTGCATTCACAAACAAATAGTTGAAGTTTTAAGTGAAATTGATGAGTTTTCCACTGAGAATTTGACTTTTTAAGCAGACACTTACATTTTCGATAAAAAACATCAAATTTCTATAAAAATGGATAAATTTGCAATAAAAAGTAAACCAAGAAAGATTTTGCATGCTAGTTAGCTGCATGCTAGTTAGCTGCATGCTAGTCCAATATAAGTGACACTCATTATAATAAATAACTAGTGATTCAAAACAAACGTTCTAGAATAATAGGAAACTTTCCTACATATCCATATACAAAAGATATCAGTGATGAGCTTAACATGAGTAACATAAAACATTTTGTGATGAACTTAACTAATATCTCAAATAAATGCGCAAATTTATAAGTACACTGATAGAAATGTTTTCAATTTTAGTAGACATGGGCATATTCAATTTCCTATATGTTTACTATATTTCCTATATGTTAACTACATTGATTACACTTTTTAATTTTAGTATACTTACGTATACTTAATTTATTTTATGAAGGGATATGTCTACTAAATTGATTAAGTGTACAGTAAGTTTCTTTCACGTATATGAATTTCATAGTTTCTCTATATACTAAAATTCATATACGTGTTTACTATATTCAGCTGAGCAAGCGCGTTTCGATTTACGCGAGTTGGGCAACGTGGCCGGTGGCATTTGTTTCAGATGTTTGCAATGCTAAAAGGTTCGGCTTCTTTCTGCGAGGATGTGCGAAGCCTTCTCTTTAAAAGGTATGTTCAGTTTATTAACGTAAATGCAGCCTAACCATATGATGATTTGAAAATGAACAGATTGTTCTTTAATTTTATTTCTCATCTGATCATGTTTACAGATAATGAAGACGGAACCCACGCGAAACGGAACGCGTATAATGAATTTAGTATACGCGTATACTGAATTTAGTATACGCGTATACTAAATTTCGTATACATGTATACTGAATTTAGTAAACGCGTATACTAAATTTCATGTACGTGCATACTAAATTCAGTATATGCACATACTAAATTTACTGTACGCTGGTATACTAAATTTGATTTCATGTTGTGCATTCTTGCTTCCATTACATGTATACTAAATCTAGTACAGATTTTTCTAACAGTGTACCTAAAATCAAGAACATAGGGGACTAAGACTTAAATTCCTTAGGGTACACAGAAATATAAACACAAGCGTGGTAAATAAATATTGCTCTACGTTATTATAGTAATTATATTAAGGGAAAATATCTTATTAAAGTTTCAGGTTATTTGTATGTCTTTTCTTGTATTATGCTACACACTCAAAAATAGCCATTAATTTTTATCCGTAATCCTTCTTTAGGTGTTCTCATATGATCTCACAAATAGTCTATTTTAGTACCACTTTCTGTCTTGTTTAGTTTGCTAACTTCAGATTGATAAATGATCCAAAATAGCGAACTAAATTTATTCAGAGGGAGCATTTTTTCAATTATTCCAAACTTCAATGTTATCACGAATTTCGTGAATTCCGTGAACTCCATGAATTCCGTGAGTTCCTCGAATTCCATGAATTCCTTTGTTGGAATTCATGTAAGATTGGTACAAAAAGCGAACGAACATTTTACTTCTAACAGATTAGTATATAGAAAGAAGTTACCTAGTTTACTTGATACAAATGCTATATCGCCGAAAGACTCTATAGTTTTGTTTATGAATTCTGATATGGGGTCTCCTTATGAGTCGCTTAAGTGCGTATGCTTTTGACCACACGTTTCGTTTTCAGTTGCTCTCTTGCCTTGGTAAAATAAAGATCACTGAATAAGGATCTATTTTAAACCGTATTTAATTTGTTTAATTATTTTATTACAAGAGAAGTTTTTTGTGTAATTTTGTATGTGGCTTCTTGATTTTTTGTGAACTTGTGTAACATTTGAGGGGACGTGAAAATGGAGAACAAATTGGCAAAGCGAAATATACAACCATTCGATGGTGAAAAATATTCAGTGTGGAAATTTCGTGTGAAATCGTTACTTGATGAACTTGGTGTTCGAAACATTGTGGATAAAGAAACTCCGACTGAGATTACGGATCAGTGGCGTAAAAAGGACTCTACGGCCAAAGGTGTAATAGTGGAATATTATCAAATCATTATCAAAAAGTGGAGTTCAGTTTTTTCAAAATAAATCGAGTCAGGTTTAGTTTGCATTGATGATGCCAGAGGATGAAATCGAGTCTATAAAATGCTGCGTACATCTACGAGAGAAATGATCTTTTTGACCTCAGATTCTGAAAGAGCGAAAAATTTTACGTTCGGATATATTTTCACCCACGAGATCAAGTGACATCTAGAGGTCACATGAAGGTCAAAAGCATTCTTTAGAATTTCTGAACTTAGTAGCTTGTCATGGTTTGCTAATATCAAGATAATGATCCTTACAAAATACGTTTTCGTGTGCGCCGATCACGCATCCGTGGCCCCTATGACCCCTACACGTCAGGATCAAGGTCCTTTGAATGTCTGAGGTCTAAAAGATGATATGTCTCGAATTAACGAAGTTGACCTTTAAATCACCTTGGTTTCGACGTGTAGGGGCAATAGGGCCCACGGATTCGTGATCAGCGCACCCGAAAACGTATTTTTAAAGGATCATTACGTCACTCGATCCCGTGGGTAAAAATATATCCAAACGTAAAATTTTCCGCTCTTTCAGAATCTGAGGTCAAAAAGATGATATCTCTCGAATTGCCGAAGTTGACATTCAAATGACCTTGATTCTGACGTGTAGGGGTAATATGGGTTACGGATTCGTGATCAGCGCACCTGAAAACGTATATTCCACTTGGTTTCACTCCCGAAAATATTTTGTAGTCCTGCGTTATTTTCGAACAATTTCCACTGATGTTGAGGCAAGCCGTTTCATGGTTAATTAAAAAAATATATGTGTAGTTATAAAAATTCTCTCACCGGAAATATTAAATATAATATTTTTAGAGGAGAATACAATTTTTTTTCATTATTTGATTAAAATCGTCGCGTGGCTCGATTTTTTCCCCATATTTATCACTGTGCGTCGTTTCCGACGTGGTTTACGGAATCACGAAAATTATTTCTATAATAATATAATTAGTAGAATCAATCATGAAAGATAATTAGAATTTATTAGAATATAATTTCCAGACACTGGTTATCGCTTGCAATGAAACAATATTATATATTTAGTAAAATTATTTATTTGAAGTAGTTCGTGTTACAATATTTTAAGTATCTATCAGGTAGCACACTTAAGTAGCATATTTAAAATATTGTAACACCAACGACTTCAAATATATAATTTTACTAAATATATAATCTTGTTCCATTGCAAGCGATAAACAGTGCCTGGAAATTATATTCTACTCAATTCTAATTCGAATTATCATTTATTATTGATTCTAATAATTATATTATTATAGAAATAGTTTTCGTGATGCCGTAGACCACGCCGGAAACGACGTAGTAAACCACGTATGAATCGACGTCCTAAACTAGGTATGAAACTACGTCCTAAACTACGAATGGAACGACTTCGCAAAGGACGTATGAAACGACGTCGGAACCTACGTCGTTTACTATACCAATTTCCTTCGTAGCTTCCTACGTAGTTTCTTACGTAGTTTCCGATGTCGTTCCAGACGTAGTATACGACGTCGGTTCAGACGTAGTTTACGACCTCGTTTTTCACGTAGTTTACGACGTCGTTTCCGACGTCGGAATTTTCAATAGGGTAAAAAACTTTGAAATTTATGCATAAATTTCTCCTAGAAATAAGGATGTAATGTTTCATTTTGTTATCTCGTATACGAGATAACTAAATGAAAAATATAAAGAAAATTACAAAAAATACGTATACTTGTAGCTAGGTCTCGAATATATTCGAGACCTAGCTACAAGTTCGTGACTTTCTCACGGATAAATTTTTGCCGTGTAAGGACCCTTTCTATTTTGACATTATACATAGTGGCAGTCCAAAAAAGGATTTATTTCTGGAAATGGATCCCCTGAAAACGGTTTCTTTTGGTATCAAAATGATCTCTGAATTATTTCAGAATTAAAAAAACATTTAGAGGTCGTGCAAAAAGCATTTTGAAAAAAAATGGTTATATTATTTCAATGGTCGAGTAATGAGCTCCCGTAAATTTAGCCGTATTTAAAGTTTTTAGTCCGGCAAATTTGTTTGTCAATAAGGAACTTTTTGCTCCGATAATATTTTTTGCTGCTTTGGAAGAATAGTGCAATATTTTACTATTTTATCATAAAATGAGAAATATTTAGTTATAAATACACACAAAGTGTCATATAATAAAGAACATTACACGCTAAAATCACACTAAAGAATTGCTCATAATTTCACTATTCCTATGATAATACATTTTATCACTAATTCGCGGACTGTCTAGCAGATGGCAGCACTTCAGATTCGAATCACGAATCCTCACGATCAATCTTCTGTGACCAGTGACTCACACTCTTATTTTTTAAAGGGAGATTACAAAATTAAAATACGGCAAAAATGCCGTATCTATATACACTAAGTATCTTAATTTCAGCTGTTAACCGATTCTTTTATTTTGACATACGTGGCGGCCTGTATTGCGCTTAGCGAAATACATCACCCTAATTTTTGACTAATTTCGTTAAGAAAAATATTTAAAAAATGAGACCATGAGACCTCTAAATATTTGTTGAAAACAATGGACAAAATCTGGGTTATTTATTGCATTAAAATTAATACTGTCCAGGTATGCCAAAGTAAAAAAAAATCCATTAACAGCGGCCATTAAAATAAAATAAGAATTTTCTTGGTGTTAATCTTTATTTCTATTGATGTTTGCTTGTCTCGTTATAGACTTTTTCGGGTTCTATTTATAGTGTCGCTCTCCAATGTTTATATTCACTGTGGATCTTAGTCAAGTTTTGAGTTTGAAGTTGCTCGTTCCACTGGAGTGGGGATGCAGGTAGCAGTGTGTGTTTGGCTTGAACGGGGGATCCTACCTCTTTGGTCGAGCAGTTCGATCTTGACCTTTGTGAGGACTACAGTAACTTAATAAGTCATTTCTCATTTTCCATCTTCGAGTTTCTGTGATTATAATTTTGTGAAGTGATTTTCCCGACTCGATCGTCTTCTGGTGCTGTGGGAAGTGACGAGTCGAAGGACTTATACCTCCAGTTGCGTCGGGATCGATTGTTCTGGAAGAGCAAACGTGGTCGTCACTGCCGAAGCCTACATTTGACCTAATTTTTCAAAACGACCAAAACCTTTTCTTGGGCACAAAGGAAGTGCTGTATTGGATCGGCTAGGGGACTCGTATCCCGGATTAAATCGATACAAGGTATCTAGAAGTTAAGGATGACGGTGATATATTGTCTTGTTAATTTTCATTGACCTTAACATGACTTAACATGATTCCTTTGCTACCCTACGCCAGTCCGTCATTAATTCAAAACACTTGGCAAAAATGGGCTTCGGAGACAACTAAATATTTTTGTTCAAAATTACGTCAAAATTTTAAGGGATTTATTTTCCTCAACGTAATATATTTCAGACATGTTGGAGTAAAATAATACATTAATAGCGGGAATTACAAGAAAAGTAGCATTTTTTGACAAAAATAGGATGACATATTTCACTGAAAGTAATACAGAGCAAGTATGGCAAATTAAAATGATCTGCATATTCACTGGGGTAATTAATAGTACATTACATCACAAGTAGGGTTAGGCACGTCTTTACTGTGGGGAGGCTAATGCGCCGAGTTAAGACGTGTGTAACCCTATGAGTGATGTTTAGGTATTTTATTCGAAACCAGCATGTTATGAGCCTGTAGAGTCCCCAGAAAAGTGAGCGTTGGACAGCACCTGACCGAAATGGTGCGAGAACGTCCTATGAAGTGAATGTTCTTTGATATTGATGATGATTACCGTCCGAACATTCGTCTGTTGTGTTTTCTCGATTTGTCAAATTTCTCGAGGCCCAGCTTATATTTATCCTTACCATGATTTTGGGTGTACGAAGATATACAATTGAAACTGCGAGCTACTTGCAGGTAACGTTTCACGGATTCTATTATACTGCCATCTAAAAAGAATGACCCCGGCTCCCAGTAGGACCGCGGTAAATCACATTCTTGGCCACGTCTCACAACCGTGAGATGGGTGGTCACAGGTCACGATGGAACCACAATGACAGACCATCGAAACCCTCGTGTGTTTTAAGCACACGAAGCGAACCAAGGATGACAGCTTTCTGCATCAATTTCGCAAGTGCCTTGGCATATTTTTGGCACGCGGGTATCGCTTTAAGGTTACGAACCAGTGATAGCTTCACACTTCCGAGAGCACCTATCACAAGGAAAATTACTTATACCGAATATTTTGGGTACAGTCTTCGCAGCTCCCTTTTAAGGTCTTAATACATCTCCTCCTTTTCTTTCTCCTTGGCAGTGATGTTGTATTCTGACGGGGCCGAGAGTTCGATCACGAATATAGCTCGTTTCTCGAAATCTTGGAGAACAATGTCAGGCCTCGAGTGTGCAACGGAGACTGCTGTCCGAAAATCGTAGTTCCAGAAAATTCGGCACTTCTCGTTTTGGACAATTGACTCTATCTCCCTTGGAGCGTTCGGCAGGGCCGGGTCGCGGCCACCACCGGAAGAGCGACAAAGATGGTAATAAAGGACTCTTAGGACTCTTAATAAAGGAATCTTCTAAACAGAAGGGCCTATGACAAAGCCACCGAACTCGTCCTCGGGTTGCGGATAGAGGGTCCCTGTACCAATGGTTTCTGCTGTATATGATTACAATAATTAATAAGCAGTCGCGGACAATTGTCCAGGGATCGTCCCGAAGGAATAACCCCTAAGCGGAGGCGTAACAACCGTGCCGAAAGCTGAATGGCACCTGGGTGAGGTGTCTTAAACTGTGACTATGGTATACCGGCGACCTCTCAAAGTATGCAGCCTTATCCTTGCATGCGAGGCCCTACAAGGATGGACGAACCCTTTCCCTAGCTGCTCGTGGGAACAACAATGACACCACCAAAACACCCAAAAGTTGTAAATGCGGTTCAAAACGATCGAACGCGCAGAGCACCCGACAATGGGTCGGCGAACAATGCCGATAATCCTAGAGTTCGGGGTGCTGAAAATAATTTAGATGGAAACACGACGACGAACCGGCGAAACGCCCACATTGAGTGGACGAATCAACTCAAGGATGACTTGCTAGACTGCTACGATGCCAGCATTATCCCTGTTCACCGAGGCTTTATGGCGCGTATGCATACTCTGTGGTGCCAAAAACACCCAAAGCTTCAGCACGTTTCGATTCAATCGTTGCGAAATCAAAGTGCCTACCTCTGGGAAAATGGATATGTACGTGGAGCGCTTCCCCACCCGCTGCTTGATCAAGCTGCAGCCGAAGATGAGGAAGCAACATGAAGACCAACCGCGGAAAGTAGGCACCTTTTGAGAAATGATCACGATTTCAGGACAAGGAGCAACATTAACATGCAAGTTCCTCTTACGCCCCAAGATCTGGCTGAAATGGATGGCTCCCTTCGTGGAGAAATCTCGCAAGAATCCGACCTCTGGACCATCAATTGCTCAGTGTATGGTGCTCCGAGAGCTTTGGCTAATTCAAATCGAAGGCTCAGACCTACGATGCATCAAAAGACTAAAAGACGCTTACATCAACTGAGCAAGAAGATTGGATGGGCAAGACAGAATGCGTCCCGTGGTCAATGTGTGATTAACTACACAACATCTGGTAGACCGTTTACGGAAAGGGTTCGAAGTTCGCCCAAGAACTGAGGATCTTGAATCACATACTAAACAAGTCAAAGCTGCTGGAAAGGGTTCGAAAGTTCGCCCAAGAACGGAGGATCTTGAATCACACACTAAACAAGTCAAAGCTGCTGGAAAGGGTTCGAAAGTTCGCCCAAGAACTGAGGATTTTGAATCACACACTAAACAAGTCAAAGCTGCTGACAATCAAGCAGCATATGGTTGACAAAATACGGCTGTTATCTGACGCAAGAAGGAGAATACAGAAGAGGGAGAGATAGATCAGGGAGAATCAACAGTTTCTCGCTGACCCATCTCGCCTATTCAATGATCACCCTGTTTCTGTCAAAAATCCACCCAAGCCCAACGAGGTAGAGACTTTTTGGAGAGAGGTATATAAGATCTCGAAAACACTAAAGTTGAAAGAAGATACTGACAATATCATCCGCTTCAAGGAATTTTGCGACAACCTCACAAAATCTGAGGAGGAATGTCCATCAATCACAGCTGAAGATGTGAAAAAAGCACATAGAGGCACGAACAACTTTTTCGGTGCTGGATCAGATTGTATCAAGAACTTCTGGCGGAAGAAGTTTACCTCTACACATCAACATTTGGCCCGCATATTCACCACATATTTAAAGTCGGAGACGCCCGTTCCGCAGTGGCTGGTGTTATGACGCACTATACTCCTACCGAAAAAAGGCAAATTGTCGAACTCAGAGAATCACAGGCCAATAACTTGCTTGAACACACAGTATAAGATCTTTACAGCTGTCCTAAACAACAGGATTGTTCGGCGAATTGAGCCGGTGTGGCGTGAGATGTACGAACAACGTGGCTCGAAAAAAGGTGTAGCAGGCTGTCGAGAGAACCTGCTAATTGACAGGTGTGTCTGCAAAGACGCTGCAGCCCATCAACGCGTCCTGTCAATGGCCTGGATTGACTACCGGAAAGCTCTCGATTCAACCTCTCATAGACTTATCATCTCTCTGTTGGAAAGCTTGAAGGTGCATCTAACCATATTGAGATGCATAGAGAGATTAATGCCCATTTGGTAAACTAGATTTACTATCTCATCTGTAAATTATCGTGTGACAACAAACAACGTCACCTTCCAGAGGGGCGTCTTTTAGGGCGACACCATGAGCCCTTTGCTTTTTTGCATCACACTTCTGCCTCTATCGCTCGCATTATGAATTTCTTCTGGATACCTCTATGGCGAAACTAACCAGCGCGAGCGTAAGGTCACTCATGTGTTTTATATGGATGACCTGAAGCTCTATGCCTCTGGTAAAGGCAAACTTCAAACTGCCATTAATATCTTCGCGAAGTACACAGGAGAGATTGGGATGGATTTTGGATTGGATAAATGTGCCAAAATTCAGCTGAAGAGCGGAAAGATTGTTGGCATTCCTGAGGACCCTGAGCTTGTGTATATAGGTGTTCTCAGACATCTTAACACTGGAGAGACCTATACATACCTGGGCGTGCCTCAAAGCCGCATTCAGGACGTAAGATCAGTAAAGGAGTCTCTCCGAAGCAGATACAAGCATCGTCTTCGACAGATTTGGTCTTCCAATCTGTCAGCGTTGAACAAGATATCTGCGACTAACATGCTTACCGTCCCGGTTCTACTCTATTCGTTTGAGGTGGTTCAATGGACGAAGAACGAACTTAAGACCCTTGATGTCACAGCAGGTAAGAACATGCATATGCATAAAAGCTTGCATATCAATTCGTCAGTTCCGCGAGTATACATTTCACGCCGTCAAGGCGGACGCGGACATCTGAATCTCCAGTGTCTTCATAACAGAATTGTTCTAAATACAGCTTATATCGTAGCCAATGGCAGAGATCCTCTCCTAGAAATAGTCTGGAACCACAAGATGATTGGTGAAGGAGCGTTCCTTTACACAGCCGCGGAGCAAGCGTCCGAGACCCTTGGCCTGAATTTTAACATCAGAAGTGAGGAAAGTGCATTACTCCATCTACATGCTTCACTTCTGAAAGCCGAAGTGCAGAAAGCAGAAGTTCGAAAATTCGATCAAGAGCTACTCGACAAGAAAATGCATGGAAATTTTCACAGGAATGTAGAAACACAGTCCTTGTCGAAGGAGCAAGCTTTTGCTTTTCTCAGATTATCAGGGCTTAGTTTATGTACAGAGGGTTTCATACCGTGACCGCAGTTTATGTCAAGAAGTTCCGAGCGATAGGTGCAGAGCGTATCACGCACACGCTGAGTACCTGGAACACATACTATCGGGGTGTCCCATCCATGCAGGAACGACGTACATCTGCAGACATAATGCGTTCCTAAGACTCCAAGATTTCGAGAAACGAACTATATTCGTGATCGAACTCTCGGCCCCGTCCGAATACAACATCACTGCCAAGGAGAAAGAAAAGGAAGAGAGGTATGAAGACCTTAAAAGAAAGCTGCGAAGAATGTACCCAAAATATTCGGTACAAGTAATTGTCCTTGTGATAGGTGCTCTCAGAGGTGCGAAACTATCACTAGTTCGTAACCTTAAAGCCATACCCACTGCAAGAAATAGTTTGAGGCTAGTAGCAATCCGAGTTTGCTTGAGAATTTCTAACTGAATTAGAAAGAAAATTGTTTTGTCTCAGACATACGAATTTGAGCATCATCACCTACGTATAAGAAAATCATCAAAGCTAATATGGCAAGGAAAGTCAGTTTGACTGAAACAATAGTTGAGAAAAGTGCCGAATAACCAATATGATTAAAATATCCAAATATTATAGTGTAGGTACAAGCATTCTATGCCTCAGTCTCATAACCGTATTGAACACTTAATTTTATCAACTATCTGTTTGAAATAACACTGCCTTAAAGTGTTTCATCGGGCATCCGGCTGGTTGCTTGATTCAACCATACCAATCGATGTACTGGGCGCGCATGGTGTGCGCGATTGATCAACCGGTGATGTGCGCGTCGATTTGGCATCAGTCGCTGTCTTCAGGCTTTTGATTTTTGTTAGTTTTGTGTGTTTAAACATTAATCATGGATGACTTCGTAGAAGACAAACTGCTAGAAAGGAATATGGCCAAATTCATACCACAGTTTGATGGTAAATGTTAATTATGGAGCCAAAAATATTTTTTATTGAAGGCAATTCTGAAACGCAACCTCACTATCATAGTAAGTTCGAAGCATGAAAACTTGTAAACAAACCGTGTAGACGATTTTTTTCGTAATATTTTGTAGAGAATGAGGTTAGTGAGGAGGCTTTTGAATGCCTTACTCCTAAATTTATAAAAAAAAATTTTCTTGAATAAGGATGGACATATAGCTATTTTCACAAACAAGTGGCAAAAGTGGAAATCCTCCCTACTTGACAAAGAAAATGACACTCTCGTTCTTAAACCTTCAGAAACTTTACCTGATGTAAGAATATTCATGTACCTTTCGAATCGAATTACTTTTTTTTCAATATAAATATTGACTTTATTTTTTAGGATTCACGGGCTTTCTCCTTAGCTATTAATAAATACAATTTATTCCCCTGATCGAATGCATTTGAAATCAGGCAGGTTCTACACTTCCATTAACAGAATCTTTGAGTGACAAAATATGTTGTTTTTCTAGAAGAAATTAGGCGAAATGTAATTTTTTGATTTTGGAGAAAAAATGTTTAATAAAATGATGATTATTTTAATGCTGACGTTTATTTAAAAAAAACTATAAAATCTTTCTTTAAAATTACAAAGATTTTTATCTAATCCGGATTTTCAAATTTTCTTTTCAAATTTTGGTGATCTTTTCCGTTTTATTTCAAACTCCATCGAAACATTTGTGAAAATTTAAAAATTAAGAAAGTGGCGACCACTTGGTTGAAAATATAAAAATTCGATTGTCACAAAATGTAAAATATATGAGAACGCCCGGTATACATCCCTGCTTTTCTCTTCCATTGCGCCCCCACTCCAGTGTGACCGACTGTGGGACCTGTCGGTTGTACTTCGCCTTCTATGTTCAGTTAGTTAGTCCCAAGCGTGCTAAGTGTTCGGAGTGTTTATGAGTTACAATAAAGCTTCTTTAAATATCATCTTATCTTGTTTTATTTGATTGCGCACACCTGCCTCGAGTACCGATATCTCGACAGGTTATGGACCCGGCGCGCTTCCACTGCGCGAGTGTCGTGTGTGCAACAAGTGAGTGAAACAAAGACTCTTGAAAGTAATGGAGGACGAAGGCGAGCGGATCCAGACTGACGAAGGTGAAATTGGACCGAGTAGGGCTTCTTCACCGATGGACGTAATCGAAATGGACTGGTGGAAAAAGGGTGAGTAATTGAAGGTTAAAATATACGGACGTGAATTTAGATACAAAGAAAAGAGGTAGGAAATTCGAAATAGTGAAAAATAATGATATCGGTTGATTAAGTGAAAATCGGAAAGTTTTAGGGTGCACACGGAGCGGACCAAAGTCCTTGAATATGGCGCGTTACTTTTCGGTTTCCGAGAAAGCGGGATTCACAAGTTGAGGAATGTGCCGGCCGGCAGGCTCGGGCGCGCGTGCGGCATGCAGATGAGAGTGTGAGAGAGAAAGAGACGGAGAGTTAAAAACTGCAGCAAGGCGAGCAAATACGCGTGATACTCGAGTATAAGACGCGACCAACACATACGAAGGCGAGAGTGCTAAACAAGGAAGGACGATAGGTAAAAGTCGTTGGTACCGCGCGTGTGCTCGCGTCTCGTCGAAATGCCCAACAGAAATTCAAGAAACTTAAAAATATGGCGCGTAATTAATTGAAACAATAATCTCATGAGGTGTGCATCCCGATTTAAATTAAATTATAAATTAAAATTCACAGAAGACCCATCGTTGGAGAATGTGTGGATGTTTCTCGAAAATACGTTCAAGTTCAACGAGTTTCATGAAGGGGAGACTATTATATTAAGTATGCACGGGAAGGAGCTCACAATAAAATGTGAAAAAGGCCAAATATATCACAGTGGTGAGTTTTATTTTTAAATGAAATAAAATTAAATTTTTAATAATTAAATGATCAAGGTGCGATAATAATAAAAGTGTACACTGGTGTGTATTTATAGACATAGTTATTTGTACGTATAGGTAAACAAATTTATATACACACGAAATTTGAAGTAATAAATAAACAAAAGAATTCGAATTCTAAATTCAAAGCTCGTGGTTGCTCGGGCGCGCAGACCTGATGTTCAGGAGGCGTGTCTGATCAATCAGAGAGTGTGGGAGAGGAACTTGATGTTTCGGACCTTTACCTGCTCGCTCTTCCTGTGATCGGCCATACTTGTTGTTACTGTCAACCGATCACGGGATGTCAAAAACTTGGTAAACTAAATTAAAACAATTGTATTTACAGCACAGTGCGTTCACTACATGGGACTTAGAGGGGGAATTAGAGAGCACGACATTTAGCGAATGCGACACCAAGTGGGAATAGAATTAACTAAAGTGCATGGCGGCGAAACCCCCGCCCCTCACCCCGACCTAACCTGCAAAAAATTGAAAATATACGAAAACCATTTAATTATCAATCAGATTTCATTCTGAAGAAATGTGTTAAGTATAAGAATGAAACAAAAATTTGAAATATAAAGAAGATAGTACTATGAAATATATTACCAGACAAAAATTTTGCCTTTAGAAAATAAATGTTTCACTTTTATACATAACACATTTCTCAGGATGGAATCTGCTAGATAATTAAATGGTACAACTATATGTACTTTGCACATCAAGTAAAATATATTTCAATGTGGTAAACATCAAGTTGTTGACATGTGTTGGCATGAAAACTGTGTTGACGACAAAATCCGCTGGCGCCGCCAATCAGGAATAGAAATAACTATAATCGGTCTCATTTTTCCCCATTAGAGTGAACGCACTGTGATTTACAGCTAAAAGGATGTTCCCTGATCCGGCAGAGGAAAACAGGCTCTTGCTGGAAAAATGGATAGACGATTGTATGATTGAAAACCGG
>CAKNWT010198227.1:0-10483 GCA_932066315.1 Andricus coriarius | reverse complement strand
TGATTTATTTTACATGTGCATGTTGTGTCTAATTTATTGATTTTTTATCTGTGATTTTTATTGCATTGTTGATTTTTCACCTGTGATTTTTGACCTGTTATTTTTTAACTGTGATTTTTGACCTGTTTTTTTACCTGTTATATTTTTTTTACATTGGATTTTATATTTGTGATTTTTTTTAAAATGATTTATACATGTATTTTACCTGTCATTTTTTAAAATATGAAATGTGTATTATTGCGTCTCGAAAATTTGTTCGCGGGAAAAGTGTCGAGTGCCACGTCATAATGACGTTACAATGTAAAATTCCGGCTTTATTTTCCTAAACGCGAGAATAAACACGCGGATCGATATCGGGTACGAAGGCCCGGAACCAGAAGGGTGCAATCGTATTAGCTCGCCGCTGTTCGGGAAGACTCGGCTCGCGGGAGCTCACTTCCAACGAGACGCGACACGGTACACTGGTGCGGGCAAATATACAGTCGACCGGTACAAATGAAAAGTGACAGCTCGCATACGAAAACGTCTCCGCGCGTTACAAAGCGATTAGGAGCGGTTTTTAAAAAATTAAAAAGGTGAAAATACTCTAAATTAATAGGAAAATTATCTCGGGTGAATTAAAAAAAAAATAATACATTATTAGAATTTTTTTTTATTGTTTCATATAGGTAGTTGAAAATTGCCTGAATATTTTTTTTTCTCTCTTAGAGAAGTGTGTAATTCGTGGTCAGGTGTAGCATAGGTTCGACTTTGTTTATAAGTAAAAACGAAAATGGCCGAATGAGATAATAGTTGGTTATTAAACCTAGGTACGGAAAGAATCCGTGCTATTTTAAGTGCACATTTCGTGAACAATACCGGTACTCGCGAAGTGGTATTGGACAGGGCAATTAGATATTTTAGAAGATTTGTGGGGGAGACCGTATGGACGGCAGCAGACGAAGATACGTCAAATCAAGTGCCATTCGAATCGCATAGGCGCCGAATCGAGCTTGACACTTTGGTTAATAACGGACGAGACATTCATGTCAGAAGGAAATAGCACCGTTTCCACGGTTCGTAGAAGCGCATCTATGAATGGAATCTCGGGATCCCACCCTCCACAAATCCAAAATAACTGTGCATCCTCGGAATCCGGATGATTTAGTGGGGGGATTGTTCGAACCCCAATTGCGTCAACCACTACAGTTACCACCAATACAAATACGGTGGTCACTAGTAGAATAGTACACAATAGGCTCACTATTACCCAGGCCTCAAATTTTAATTAAAGTACGGAAAACGTTGTATGGCCAAGAACGTCACCCTTAAGACAGGGGGGTGAATGCTTGATGAATAGAGAGGGGGTACCCTTTCATTCCGAATCACGGATGTTTAGTAGACCGCAATCACCGGAAGTGGAATGGTTAGTTAACGTTCCGACAAAAATTCCCAAAAGTGTACCAGTCTCTAATTTTTCAAGGGTTGTTACAGAAGGGAATTTTATCCCTGAAATGCAACCACGAAATTTAGGTATGGTTGGTATCCCAAGGGGTATGCCGGAAACTCAACCCCTCCCCCCTCTCCTCCACGGCTTATGTAGATACGGGTAGGCTTATAGACTATGAGGGCCTGGGTAGTTTATATTTGGAGGGTGGTATAGATTTTCAAAACCCCCCTCCAAACCCAAGTCTTAATATGGCTCAATTTTTGACGCAACAGGATTTAAACAATAAAACACATGAGACACATTTTTTAAATCTTATAGCGAATGAGGCGAGACCATGGCCAACTAATCAGGACATATTAGGGGGAACAAAGACATTTTTTACAAATAATTTAACATCAGGACAAACGGATCACAGGAGTGGTTACGGTATACGGAATGAAACCTAGGAGGGGTTAAATAATCTTCATTCTGAATTTCGGGAAAATAGAAGAGATTTTGGTTTTCAACCAAATGAACCCACTAGGTACGGTGCCTATCGGGGTGACATTCCTAGAGAGGTCCCGCAAGATAGTTTCCACGGCCAACCTCATTACCATCCCTCTTATCTAGGTCCAATGAGTGGTCCATACACCGAAGAGCCTACTGCTTTCCGATTAGCCAGTACTTCCTATAGAAGAGGTAATAAAAGTCTATCGCAAATCGCAAAGCAATGGAATATTAAGTTTACAGGGCGCGGTGATACGAGTGGGATCACATTCTTGGATAGAGTAGAGGATGGGCGGGCAATAGATTCGCTCAGTGAGGAAGAAGTTCTTATAGCTATGCCTTTCCTGTTAGATGGGATAGCATTAGTATGGTTTAGGCATAATCGGTACCTGTGGAGGACTTGGCAAGAGTTTAAATATGATTTTTGCAATAGGTTTGGGGATATAAATGATCAAAAGCGACTGGAGGAGCAAATAATCGCTAGGAAGAATCTAGTGTGGATTACTTGACGTATATGATGGGTCTGTATATATTGTACCCACGTCCAATCCCACTAGATAGGGCCTATAGCAATATGCGCCGCCAAATCAGATGTGCGATTAGACGCAGAGATTTTAGGTCTTATAATGAGTTAGCAGCCGTTGCCCAAGATTATGAGCGGTCAGCCGCCAGGGGCGATGATGACATTTTACCCCCACCTGCCGAAGACTCTTTCCTTCCTGAGTACGCGTACAAACCGAGCAAAAAACCGAATAAAGCCAACGCCCAAAAGAAAGGGGAGTTACCGGTAGCCGCAATAGCTACTAATCAAACCGAGAAAGATTTCAGTATGGAAAATTTGCGGAATCAGATTAAATCTTTAGAGGCCCGTTTCAAAATTGAGAGGGAAAGTAAAGAAAACGCGGATTTGAAGAACTTAACTGAGATGGTTGTTAACTTATCGAAAAAACTGGAAGAGATAAAATTATCTAGTCAAATGAATTCAAATTCGAATTCTAAAAAAGAGATTTCGGACTCCGCAGGTAAGCAACCTACCGGGAATAACTCGAAAAGGTATCACACAGGAAGATAGGTACATAAACTATAAATGTAGAAATTGCAAAAAGTTAGGCCATCCCTACTTTAAATGTCCTGAGGAAAAGCGAAAGTATTGTTATGGGTGCGGGGCAGAGGGAATATTTAAGATCGATTGCCCTAAATGTCAAGCAAAGGGAAACGAACAAGGGAGGACAAATTAGGGCCCCTTATTCATCCCGTAACAAATACCGGAGCCCTATTATCAGAGAATAAATCTGGTCGCTTTCAGGAGTCGACCATTACTATTTTGGCTCCTTCAATTTCTTACACGGTTAACAATGTGATTGTCCGAAAGGGGCAATATATTAAAAGAACGGAGAACTTCTGTTTAGATAGATTATGGGGGAGCAGTTCTAAAGTTGAAGAACCGGTAGAGATCTTCCGAGTTGAGGATCCAGATAAAATCCATCCTGGGTGCAGAAATTCTGAACCCTTGGCTGTAGTTCAGGGGGAGGGGGTGCCGTGGCTAGTACTAGCACGGCTGATCCTCTCGGATTAGAAGACGTAGCACTGCGCGAGGAAATACTACAGAAGAGTCGTAGCATGAGCGCAGGGGACTCTAGGGTAGTTCAGGATAGACAAAAAGCGATCCGGACGGGCAACAGGGCAACTGAACAATTAACGGAAGTTGCAGGAGAAATACCATCTTGTGGGGAGATCGAGACCAAAGATAAGGCCATGAGGCTATTCGCGAAAATCAGGGTTGGTACGCGAACGATAGACGCTCTTATCGATGGTGGGTCTTAGCGTTAATTTCTGGCTGATTCTCTCGCGAGACAATTAATATCAGAAAGTAAGCGTAAAATGGTGGATGCTAAAGCACATAGGATGAAAGTGGCTAATGGGGCTACTTCTCAGATTCTAGGGAAAGTATTCCTACTAGTGGAATTAGACGGTGTGGAGGAGCATGAAGTACCTTTTCGCGTAACGGACGCGTTATCACCAGATTGTATTCTGGGCTGGGACTTTATGTGCAAATTTGGTCTCATCCAAAATGGGTATAGAAACGCGTGGTATTTAGCTAGGCCTACCGGGGAGGAACATATTGTTCATTATGGAGACGGTAATATAACATCTATGAACGAAGATGAGATCAGGGAGCAGGAGACTTGCTGTGGATTAGTAGAACTGTCGGAGGTCGAAAGTGATCGACTTCAGAAGTTTCTTACAGAACTTATTCCGTCCGGCTCTCCGAAATACGGTCGAACCCACCTCGTTGAAAATAAAATTGATGTTCAAGGTCATACTCCGATCAAGCAGAGACACTATAGGGTTTCTCCGGTTGTATTGAGAGCAATGTATGACACAGATATTTTAGAAATAAATCTATAGGTAAATATTACGTTTCACTATGGTTCAAAAATCAAATACGCATAATTTCAAAGAATTTTTGTCTCAAAACTCGGAAAAATACGTATCGCATAATTTCCTCTAAAAACAACATATTTCGTCCTCAAGAGATTTTGGAAGTTCAAACGTAGTTGGTAGTTCCAATCTACCTGATTTCAAATGGATTCTATTTGGTGAGAAAATTTACGCTAAATTTGTCATATACATATACATTGTTGAGATGAAATTTTGAAATATCTCATTAGTGTTTGGGGGTAGATTTTCAGTGTCAGGATTTAATTTTGAAAGATTACTTTTAATGTTTTTGGAGAGTTCAAACTGAAACCAAAACTTTGCCGTACTTAATTTCGTTTCAATTTTATACATTTCTCCTGGGGGTAGTTTTTCAGTGGTAGGGGTTACTTTTTGAAATTTCTAATTGATGTAACTTAAGCACATTAATTTGGCACTAAGTTGTGCCATATTATCGTTCGGCCAAAGGAAACCACACGTTTTTTTCAAACAATTAAAAAGCACAACATTTTTTTGTGTGGTACAAAATTAGCACAAATTTAGCACTGAATTATGCTATATTAAAATATAAGAACTTTGCATTGTTTCATGTGCGATCATGTCAGCTTAACGTTCGGCTACAGCAGGGCTCACCAGAAGTCAGTCTTTGACTCCAAGTTTTCCTTCCACTTCGTGCTAGTCACAATAGCAGAAACCCAGGATACTCGTCGCGCGGACGGTTGGTTCCCACGCGCAACCTTCTTATTGTCAGAGGATTAGATACGGTCGAGAAAAATTAAAATTTGGTCAAATATTAATTAATAGAATTTTAATAATTTGCATTAGCTTCATAATATTATTGCGAGAAATAGTAAAAAATCGGTTCATATCTTCAATTTCTGTTGACTTGTAGAGATTTATTGTATCTTATCTTAATATTTCTTTTCGTGCATACATTATTCGAGATACGAAAAATAGTGATAGACAAACTTCTCCGCTCTATGGGTCCTTCAACTGATTAAGAACAGAAATTTTTTTTACATGTCATAATTTGAAGCTAAATTCGGGTTTACAGAAACTTTTTTGTAAAATATATTTGTGCTTTTTGCACATAAACTGCGACATGATCTAATAAATTCAAGTGGGAAAATCTAAACAGCGCTGAGTCAAATAAATCAAATTTAACAGTAGATGCAAAAAAAATGTTTGCACGAATTAATTTACCAGATATTGAGTAAATTACTGTTTTGTGATGAAATATAAACATTAAATAATTTAAGCTGATCCCAATTTTTTGTTTTGTTAAATAAAATACCTCTCTGATACTTCCTAGTTTCTACCGTCGAGTTGTACAAAAACTTAATATTTCAGTACAATGCATTCATTTACTTTTAAATCTTTGAAATTTTAAAACATGAACATAAATTTAAATTTAAATAATAAAATTTAGCCTGACAATTTTCAAAACCTTCATTTTTCAACTGAAATAGACGTAAAAAACGAGAAAGTACGATTTTTGAAGAAGACTCAATTTCTTCAAGAACTGGACGTAGAACGGTTTACCTTTTCCTGTTTCAATTTTGATAACCATCTGAAAAAATATCTATAAACGATGGATTTGAGTTTTTTTGTAAAACTGTCAGGCAACCAAAAAATTTCTTACGACAATAATAGTTTATTTGAATAAGACATATAATAGTCTCGAAAACATTTCGAAACCAACCTCTTCTGTATGGCTATTGGATTACTAGAAAGAATATGGTAACCCGGGTAAAGCGGGGTATATATAATCCGCTTATTGGAGTTCCTCCTTTAATTTTTCCTTTCTTCACCTTTCGTAAATTGTCTGACGGACTTTCTCTTCAGCTTCACCACTTTAAACGTGAGTCGTGCTATTTCTTGCGATCCAAGATACGAAGATAATGGATGTCAAATTTTGAAGGTTCTGCAGTAAATAATTTCCTTGAGAGAATTCAGTCTGTTAGTGTCGTTTCCGAAGTGCACTTCTATTTCGGAAGCTATACTACGCGACACGGTCAGTGCTAAAAGTTAAGCTCTTATTTCGCCAAGTGATTTGAAGTGAAAACATGGATTTCAATGGAAGCATGGACTTTAATAGTTCCACATCAAGTACGTGCTATTGGCTGGTGTGTGAAAAAAGTTTATTGTTGAATCAAAAAAGAAATCATAAAAGACATTTCGAGACCTTCCACTCTAAAATTGATGATTCACATCCATTCGGAAGTGCACTGCGCGCTGAAAAATTTCTGGAATTGATAGCAGAGTATTCCAAACGTAATAAAATGGAACAAGTTCACAATATTGTGACTCAGAAATCCCATGACTGTACTTTAGCATCATTCGACATGTCTTTTCAAATTGCTAAGGCCATGAAACCCTTTACGGACGGTGAATTTATAAAGAAAGTCATCATTGAAGCAGCCAATAGGTGGTTTCCAGATGAACATAATCGACGAGAATTTGTCACTGTTGTTCAAAATACACAACTGTTTCCTGCCACCGTTACAAGGAGAGTAAATTTAATGGCAGATAACGCCTACCAGCAGTTAAATATAGATTTGCAAAAATGTGCTTGCTTTTCTATTCAGTTGGATGAATTTTGGTAAATAGCACTATTAAGGAAGAATTGCTCGAGCTTATTCCGTTAACGGGGCAAACTACTGGAATGGATGTTTACCTGGGTTTAAAAAATTCCATTTTAGCTCACGATGTCCCACTAGAGAAGCTGGTCGCTATAACTACGGATGGTGCTCCGTCAATGACGGGACGATTAAACGGATTTATTGGGCAATGCTTGCGTGACGAAGATTTTCCGCGTTTTGTGTCGTTTCATTGCATAATACACCAGCAGGTATTATGCGGAAAAACTTTGAACATAAACACCGTGTTTGAAGTTGTAAAAAGAATTATTAATTCCATTCGTGTGCATGCACTGCAACACAGGCTGTTCAAAATTCTGCTTGAGAATGCTTCAGCCGAATTTGCAGATCTATTGTTGCTTAACGAAGTGAGATGGTTAAGTGCTGGCGAAGTCGTCTTTAGATTTCTCAAGCTTCTTTCCGAAATAATTAAATTTCTCGAAAATCGTGAGGAATACTGCGAGGAGCTGTACGATGCTGCATGGGTCTTGGGCTTGGCATTTCTTCCAGACATTTTAAAAGAAATTAACATTTTAAATGCAACATTACAAATTCTCTAGATCGCTGTTTGGACTTCTCTTTGATGGATTAACCAATTCAAGAAGAAGATTGATAGATGGATCAGTATTCTTCAACGCAGAGCATTCACCGAGGAGGAATTGAAAAACTTCCAACCGCGATCTTTGTAACACTAGATTCGTGGTACTTAAAGCGACTCTCTCCTGCAGAGTGCTCACCTCACGCTTAGCCAACATGGAAAATAGAAAACGGGCTCTGGTATCATCGCCGAGCACGCGATCTAAACGATCCTATCTTCTCAGATCTCAATGCGTGCAAACAAGTCATACGGAAAGAACAGCGTGAAACCGCTCTGATCGAGGCTCAATACTTATCAGTCAGGACACATGAGGGCCCAAAAGACCTGAAATAGAATAGCCACTCTATACTATTGGCCCGGTTTTAATCGTAATGTAGTCAAGTTCGATAGGTTCTGTGACACCTGTCAAAAATGAAAAAGTAGAACAAGGTAAACCACTTGCAAAATGGGACACCGCGCAGTTGAACAACCTTGGTATATGGTTGACGCGGATATTATGGGGCCATATACCCCCTCCTCAGCCAAACATAAATACATACTGGTCTTTCAAGACTTTTTTCCCAAGTCGAGAGAGATCATTCCACTAAGAAGCGCAACAGGTAGCACAATCACAAAAGCCTTTCACGATGCTATAAAAGTCGCTGGATAACACCAAGATTCTTATTCACAGATAACGGTAGAGAAGTTTGTAATAAGATGTAGATGAATTGTGTAAGAGGTACAAAATCCGTAGAAGTAAAACGTCCAGGTATCACCCGCAATCTAATTCGGTCGAGAGGGTTAATGGAGTCCTCAAAACGAACTTGTGCTCATACATAAAAGGCAAGCAGCGTGAATGGGATAATTATCTCAATGATTTCACTTTCCCGTATAATACCGCTTATCATTCGTCTTTGGAAAATTACCAGCTTTCCTTAATTTCAGCCACGTTTCATTACCACATGGTACGCCAGAAGAGCCGCTGATTACACCATCCGGGAAAGTCGACGACTGGATGGAAAGAATAAAAAAGCTCGAAGCGTTACATGATCTAATGAAGATCCATTTAGATGCGACACATGATCAGTAGGCGAAGCACAAAAAATTACGCACTTCGCCGCGGACTTACCTGTTAGGCGATAAAGTGGTGTACGAAGCCGAGGTTTTCACCATCTCTAAAATACTATCGCGTACCGTGTTTGAACTTAAGCACAGTCAGGGTAAAATAGTTCCTTACACTTGCAAACATGAACACATGAACTGAGCTTCAATCCCCCGATTTTCCAAAAAATCTAAATCTCGTCTCGAAAAATGCTTGCTTCTCTTCTTTACTATATTGGGATATTACCCTTTGCAGCTTGACCTAGTTTAATTTCTATGCATTAAAATAAGCTTCCTAGCCTAATTTACTCTTATCACGAGCATCTCATAGAATCGTTATTTTCTTTTGTTTTCACGAAAAATTAATTAAACTTCCAGTAAACACATTTGTTTCATATGTTAAATTCCGTCATTGCTTTTATTATCCAGGTATACAGGGTGTTTTTTTTTTAACTTGAGACATCAAAATATCTCAAGAAATACGCACCCTATGAAAAAATACCCAACTTTTTATTTTCGAGGGGGAAAAGCGACTTTAAACAAATTGACCCCCCCCCCCCCCCGGGAGGCGGGGGGGAGGTAACTTTGTAATTCCAAATGGGAACCCCAATTTTTTTCACAGATTTAGATTCTCCTTCATGAAATACTTTCTTTTTATTCGAAAATTTTTTTTCGATTCCCGAAAAAAAACCACCCCTTAATGTCACCTGGGGGGGGGGGTGTATTGTTCAAAGTCGCATTTCTCCTTGAAAATAAAAAGTTTTCATTACGGATATTTTTTTCATAGGATGCGTATGATTTTAAGATATTTCGATGTCTCAAGTTAAAAAAAACACCCTGTATATTCATCCACTATACTTTAGTATTTCCATCACTTTTGCATGTAAATTTCAAGGGATTTATAATTAAAAATATGGCGGATTTAACCGCCAGGCGTTAGTACTCCCACGCCTCATAATGGCATCCTCTAATTATGCATCATTGTTTTTATCCCGCCTCTGATAAACACTTTTTCCTTTTTCTTTGGCACTTCAGCAATTTTGGAGCGGTCCATTACAATTTGAAACCCTTAAAATAAAAGACTTGTTGAAATTAGAAATCTTGTAATTAGTAATCAATTGTAAAATTATTAGTTTCATTTGAGAGAATGTAAGAAAGTGTATGGTAAGTTTGAATTTAAAATTGAAAAATTTTACACTAACGACGGAAAGTTTGGGTACATTTTCTTTGACCGTTTGAAAATTCATACTTTACTTCAAAGACAAATATCTGTGCAGAAACTAAGCCGCCGACTTTGTAAGTTTGATTCATTTGAAAGATTAGAAAATTTCGCGCCGAATCCGTTTACGTTGAAATTATTTTCATGAACGAGTCAACAAATATTTAGCTTTAAAGTGAAAAGTTCTTTTTTAGTAAAATAAACCTTTTGAATTCTTGAGTTCAACTCTTTGCCAAATCCAGGAAAGTGTCCCTACAAACTTTAAAAATGTTTAAACGATTGTTCAGGGATAACATGATACACAATACACATGTATACTTGGTGCAGAGCTGAAAACCACAGTATGTGTAATGCCCAAATGAACAAAACGTATTTTATGAAGATTTATATCACATTTTCGAGAATTCCATAACTATATATTTGATATGTTTCAAAAACATTAAACCTGACCTACTATATAATCAAGCCTCTATCTTCAAAGTGAAGTTGTATTCTTTTGCCAAGTTCACAATGGTATCTTTAATTAATTTAGAGGGCACATTTTCTCCCCCCGAGATAACTCCTCGTCATCAAAAAAAGTTAAGCGGCGTAAA
>CAKNWT010198221.1:0-17273 GCA_932066315.1 Andricus coriarius | reverse complement strand
TACTACATTGGGATTTACAAAAGAACAAAATTTTACTTCACAGACATAATTCCTCATGGCAGCAGACGAATTAATTACTTAACATTATTTCTCTCGTACACAAAAAATGGTGTGGAAGGTTATTCTTGATACAGATTGTTTGAAAAATAACAAAAAATAGATATAAAATTAGATTAAATTTTATTACTTAAATATGCGCCACGGCAACTGTTAAAAAGATTTGTTTTAAAGATTTGGTGAAAAATATTTTTCTGCCACATTCTCATTGTTTTTTCATCAATTGTACTTCGCTAAAATAAACCCATGTTTAAATAATACTACAAGATTCATCAATAGTTATTAATAGAATTAAATAAAATAACATTTTTTAATTAAATAATTATTATAATTTCACAACTGAGATATTAACTAATGAATAACACTTCTAATTGTAAAACTTCGTACCTACAATCTATTATGTACTTTTCACAGATTTAATAAAACTCACTGATGAGGGCCACCATTGTGTGCCAAAACGTTTGAAACCACTTAATTGTTTTCAATATAACTGACCCTAAAGCCAACAATGTACATCAACAATTTCTACAAAATTTAGTCTTGAGGGTCAATCAAATTCCCCAGCGATTATGAAGTTATTATTATTTTTAATAATATTCTCTTTGAATAATGTTAGAAAGTTGCCGTTTTTTCTTAAATTTTAAACAATTGTATCAATGAAAAAACAATGGAAAAAAATTTGAATCACCTCATTAACGTAATGGAAATTGGGAGCTTACGAAAATTTGAACTTCAAGTCGCAATTATTGAGAATCTACGTATATTTACGATTATATGTATTCTCAAACTCGCTAACATGGACCTAACATCGAGGACATGGAGAAACTTCGAATCCAGAGAGGGGTAGTGTCGTAACACACTGGAAGGGGAATGGTACACAGGTAGCCATGGAGGAAAAGACGATCGCCCCTTGGGAGATAAAGCCTCATACTTGAGATTTGTGGTCAAAATTTATTGAGATAAAGGAAAAAATTTGAGAAATTTGATTGATTATTATCAATCTATTAAAACCAGTAATAATTATAAATTTGTAAAATAATTAAAATTTAAGTATTTTAGGCTTCATATGGAAAACCACTTTTGTTGTTGTAGGCGCATTCCGACTACTTTGAATACCTTTACTAGTCTTTAAATTACATAAAAATTTTTTTTATTAAATTCGTTAAGAAAAGATTGTTGTAAAAAATTAAAGTTTCATGTGTGAAAACATTTAGGATATTATCAAAAGGTTGTAGAATTTCATTGAAAGATAAAATTTCCTCAAACTTGAAGTGCAGACAATGAGGGAATAAGAAGGCCTGCACTTAATTCAGCGGTGGCGGTTACTTCGTCTCGGTATTTTCAGGAAACCGTTACGACTATAGAAATCGGTTCGCACCTGCCCGTCCCGGTAAAAAGGAAACCTCCGATACCCCTGAACCCCCCCTTACCCCTTCCCCGCCACCCCAAGTAGTCTCGCCCTTCATCGGCCTCTCACAGGTTTTGGTTGGATCCCTAGAAAGTGTTTTCTTATGGGGTGCTCACCGCCTCCGACCATAGTCCATATCCAAAGCTGCATTGTCGAATTCCTCTCGCAGGTCCCACTCAGTCTCAGTTAGGAAAGAACACTTCAGAGCCCTTGTCTTTCCTACCTAGCATTTAAGAAAATATTTGTTCTGACGTGTTTGTTTCTCAAGAAAGCTGTCAAGTATATAGATAAATAAATTGGGAATGTCTGTCTGATATTAAAAGCCCCTGGTTGACCAAACAAAACTATAAAATTATTTGCTTAATGCTTATACTAATTGTTACTTTAATTCATACAAATACAGGGGCGAAACAGGCAGTGTGGATGCCATGGACCATACCCCAAAAACTGTAGAGAAAGATAGAAAATTTTCCTCTAAACCTAAACGTCGACATAATAAGTAAAATCCCAGAAAAAATCCCACGTCCAATATTTTTAATGAAAAAGTTTCGTTAAGGGGTCCCTTTTTAACATATCAAAAATGCTAGAACAGACCAATCGCCAAGCCGGTTTTTTTTTAAACAGTTCCAAAAGTTACTTTTGCGTCGACGGATAATTCCCATTGCATTTTAGAGCAAATTGTCCTACAGGAAAAAGAAAGATGACAAAATCATGAAAAAATAATCTGCTATCTTCCATAGGTTTCGAGTTATGATATATTGAAAGAGCCCCACTTTTTTGGATTTTCAGCGAAAAATCACTAAGTTTCAAAAAACACTGTGTACCTTTGCACCTAATTACTGCACGTAAAACTGTTTCACAGGTAATTAAAAGTAGATTCAATTTGCTGTGATTACAAAAAAAAGAACAATGTCCTACCTATAACAGGTCATAAGTTATAACCCCTCAAAGTTGACCATTTTTCCCCGTTTTTACGGGCAGGTTCAGTTTGCGTTGATAATGCCAGAGGATGAAATAGAGTCTACAAAAATCTGCGTACATCTAAAAGAAAAGAAGTCTTTTAGTCCTATTATTTTGGGAATAGCAAGGTTTCCAAAATTCCACTTGAACGTACCGTGAAGAAGAACTACGATCATATTTCGAAACTTTTATCCCAAATATGTGTATATAATTCATTTATCATGCATAATACGTCTTTTTCCAGTTTGGGGCAAAAAAGTGATTGTAATTGATTGAAAATGTGTAATATGTCTTTTTATCCATAAACAAATATTTTTATTAATAATTTTTTATAACACAATCTTGTCATAACCATTTTTAAGTACTTTTTGAGTAATTTTGTAACAAAAAAGTAATTATAATTGATTAAAAATGTAATATATATTTTTTATCAATAAACAAATAGTTTTTTAATCATGGTTTGTATCAAAATCTTCCATTGAATACCTTTTCTGCATTTAATTCCATACTTATCTCCAAGACACTTGTAATTCGCAGTGATTTCTGTAAATTGTACATAATATGCTGTGACCTTTTTTTCGCATTAAAAGTAAGTAATTGATTAGTTGAAAGTTATTACATATCACATTTAATTACTTTCTAATTAATTATTAATTTGAAAAAAAAGTAAATAAAGAAGTAATTAAATAAATTGGTTGTATCTTAAAGTTTGAAACATTATTTATTATTGAATTTGTTAATTGAATAAATTACGGACTTCATTCATGTTTTTAAAATTGTTTTCCATTTTTTTTTAAGTAAACATGCATTTGCACAACTTTACTTTTTTTCTACAAAAGTACTCAGAAAGTACGCAAAAGTGGTTATGACAAGATATTGTTATAAACAATTATTAAAACAAGTATTTGTTTATTGATGCAAAACATAGATCACATTTTAAATCAATTATAATTATTTTTCTGCAACAAAAGTACTCAAAAAGTACTTAAGAGTGGTTATGACAAGATTTCGTTATAAACAATTAATAGTAAAAATATTTGTTCATGGATAAAAAAACACATGAAACATTTTCAATCAATTACAATCACTTTGTTGCCACCAAAATACTAAAAAATGGGCAAAAAGTGGGGACAGCAAGCTTTTGTTATACACAATTATTTAATTATTAATGGTAAAATACGTATTATACATGATAAATGAATTATATACACTTATTTGGGATACAAATTTCGAAATATGACCGTAGATCTACTTTACGATACGCTCAGGTGACTATGCATGAAGAGTGCACTTTCCAAGGTCATATCTCTAAGGCAAGGACACTTTTTTTTTAACTTACGCTGAATTGACTCCACTTTCATTTATTCTGTGGGAACTTTTTCGTGGGATCTACAGGAAACGAGGTATTTTCCAAAAACTCAACTTCTCCGTCTTTAGTCAAAAATGCAACAAAATGGAATTTTTGAAATCTTGCAATCCCCAAAATAATAGGACTAAAAGACTTATTTTTTTTTTAGATGTACGGTGGTTTTCGTAGACTCTCTTTCATCCTCTGGCATCATCAACGCAAACTGAAGCTGACACGGTTTATATAAAAAAAAACTAAACTCCACTTTTTTGCCCGTAAATTGAGTCTACTTTTACCCACCTGTGAAACAGTTTTCCGTACAGTAATTAGATGCAAAGGTACACAGTGTTTTTTGAAACTTAGTGATTTTTTGCTGAAAATAAAAAAAGGGGGAGCTTTCAATATATCTTAACTCGAAACCTATGGAAGATAGCGGATTATTTTTTCAAGAACATTTTTTCGTAATTGTATGTTTTTTCTTTTTCCTGTAGGACATTTTGCTCTAGAATGCAATGGGAATTATCCGTCGACGTAAAAGTAACTTTTAGAACTGTTTAAAAAAAAAACGGTTTGGCAATTGATCTGTTCTAGCATTTTTCATGTGTCAAAAGGGACCCCTTAACGAAACTTTCTCATTAAAAACATTGGACGTGGGGTTTTTCCGGGACCCATTCCTCAAAACGATGAGCGCAGGAGAACCTTTTATATATATAATAAAATAAAACACCAATAAAAAATTAATTCTGCTTAGTCAGATGCTGCCGAATTCCTTGGCGGAGATCCCGGCGGGATCCACAACAAGAATGCCCGACAAGAGAAATCCACACAGGATCCTGTCGGGATCTTGGCGGGTAATCTTTCTAGCGTTAAAATATAAGTTCGTTCGCAGATTTCCACCATCGGGAATTGTTAGGGATATCTTGTCGACGTTAAAATGCAAGTCCTCCCGCACATTTCCCCATATGGTAAATATTAAGGAAATATTATTGGAATACTTATTAATTATAATAATATGTATCATTCTACAAGAAAAGGTACCACTTAGGTCGTGGGTCGACCATAGTTTTAGGAGATATTTGCGGTTTTGTGAACAAAGATCTAAATTATCAATTCTGGGTTTTTATGGGAAATCATACGTTAATCTATGCGTATCTATGACACGTACCCATATGGTACTCGCCAAATTGAGATGCGTTTTTCTCAATAAATTGCTTTTGGAAATACCAACATCAAAAGTGCACCAGGGACTTGTTTTTTAACCTAGGGGGTTCGTTCTGAACTTAAAATGTCGCAAATTCATCCGGCTATTTGCCCCTATATGCAACTCAATAGCCACAAAATGGTACCTTTTCTTATGGAAACACATATTATGTTTGTAATAGTAGTTTAAAATTTAAATTAGAACAACATTTCAAACATCGAAATTTTATGGCGATTTTAAAATTTCCACTTAAAAGTTTAAAAATTCATCCTCGGAACAAGTTTTCATATGGAGCGAATTACTTTATAATGAAAACTTTTTTTTAATAGTCTATCTTTTGAAAACACCAATGCTTTACATAAACTATAGTTGATTATTAGTTTATGCACATGTGACTTGCCGCTAATGTTACTAGCCGCATATGTGGCTTGTTGCATTTTTGGCAATTTTTTGTGGACTTCATATTTTTCGAAATGAGAGTTGACGTAATGTGACTTGCTGCAATGTTAATTGCCGCAAATGTGACTTGCCGTAATGTGACTTTCGACAAACAATGCTGCCAGATAGGAAGCCTGGAATGTGCAGACTAGAAATCCTGCGCTCTGATTGGCCCCACTGTCCCAATTGCATTTTAACGATCAAGTGCTAGAACGGGTCCCAGGGACCCGGACGTTTTTTTTTTTCAGCAGAGTGTTTTTTCCAAAAAATTTTTGTAATTTTTGGCAAGATATTTATTATACGCAATTAATTTTCATATCTACTTTTACTGCTGGACCCGTTCTAGGTAGGACAGAAAATTTCGAGGTTCTAGCACTTGAGGGTTAAATTTATACTCAAAAGAAATCAATGTTATTCGTTAAATTTTGGTATTTCTTCTTCTTAAAGAAATTTTGATAAATAATTAATTTAGATAAACAGATTATTATGATATTTATGAAAAGATTTTTGCAATAGGTAATAATTTCACAAAGTAATGAACTAAAAATGTATTATTTCGATAAAATAATAAAATCTCAATATTTTTACTTTAGTTTTCTTCTTTTGCATTGATTATTAACATATTAATATTGAAATTTTATTACTTTTTTAAAGGAATACATTTTTAGATAAATTCATGTATGAAAATATAACCTATTACCATGAAATTGTTCATAAATGTCATGTAAATATGCTTATCTAGAATAATTATTTATAAAAATTGTGTTAGAAATAAGAAATATATCAATTTTAGGAATAAAATTGCATTTTTAAAAAAATTTTTAAATGCACTTCGAATAGCTGAACCAATCAGTCCACAGGAAGTTGAGACTGCGCATACCGGGCTCCCCATTTGGCAGCACTGGCCATACATGTGATTTGCAACAAATGCTTGCCGCAAACGTGACTTGCAATGCGTCGGATTTGCATGAAGCTTGGTTTAAGAGGGTTTTTGGGGTCACTGACCTTGAATTTAATGTCTAACCTGGTAAATTCAAAACGGCGGACCCAAAATGGCGGCCGAAATTTTAACAAATTTTGCATATATCTATGAAACTTGGTAAAAGGGGGTTTTTGGGGTCACTGACCTTGAATTTCATGTCTAAAATGATAAATTCAAAATGGCGGACCCAAAATGGCGGCCGAAATTTTAACACATTTTTTATATATGTATGAAACTTGGTAAAATGGGGTTTTTGGGGTCGCTGATTTTGAATTTGATGTCAAAGTTGGGAATGTTTAAATGCCCGATCCAAATTGGTGGCCATAATTTCAAAGCTCTGATTTCTAACCTATTGTAGACGTACATTTAGTTAATCAGTTCACAATGCCAGCAATAATTCATCGCCTGTAATTAGCCTACATAAGTTGTAGTTTCCAGGACCTACCACGATACGAGGAGGTGACAGTGCGATTTAAGGCCCCACATGTAATAAATGAAATTAACGAACAAATAAAAACCGAAAAAAGAGCAGTTAGGATATAAAATCGGGGTGCTTTCTGAAGTGAGTCCCCTCGCCTCTCACAAACAAATAAATATATTTTCAATGCATATAATAAGTAAAATCAGGGTGCTTTATGAATTGAGTCCCCTCGCCTCTCACAAACAAATAAATATATTTTCAATGCAACTAATAAGTAAAATCGGGTTGCTTTATGAAGTGAGTCCCCTCGCCTCTCACAAACGTTTGTGAGAGGCGAGGGGACTCACTTCAGAACACTGAGAAAAATGGATTATACCCGGTAATTAAAAATATGTTACCGGATATAATCTTCGACTATTAACTATGGGACAGCAATCCAGATTATTAGAACTGCAATCTATAGATATTAAGAATTAGATATTACAGGATAAGATCTTGGATTATAAAACTTTATAATCTGACATAATAAAATCTATAATCCAAGATTTTAAAATCTAATGTCCATGCTAGAATCCTGGTCATTAGATAACCTCAAATATATATAATAATTTGTGCAAACGTATTTATAAACCTATATACAACATTTTTATAGACGAGTTCGGAAGTAGAACTGGAAACACATTTCAATTTTTTAAAAACACAATAAGCAGGAAAGTGGCTATTATCATAAGACTACAAACACGAAAGTACAGGAGACTAAGTTTCTGTACTTGTACAAGTGGCAGTGATGTGTAATGAAAAGAAATATAAACTTACCCATTTTCTAAATCTAAATCCTATGTGATTTAGCACTAATAATCATTTTATAACTTAATTATAACTTTTTTCAATGGAAACGCATGCATATGACAAGCGCCACGATGCGACGTATCGTCTGAGACTACACAGACGCCTGCATATTTTAAAATCTGAGATGTTACATTTTAATGCCTGAAGATTATAAGAATTTAACATCTAGAGATTATATTTATTAACATCTTCATATATTAGAAAAATATTATAGATTATACGCGCTAATATACACCGATTTTATATCCTAACTGCTTTTTTTCTGTTTTTATTTGTTCGTTAATTTCATTTGTTACATGTGGGGCTCTTAATCGCACTGTCACCTCCTCGTATCGTGGTAGGCCCGGAAAACTACGACTTATGTAGGCTAATTACAGGTGATGAATTATTGTTGGCAATTTGGATCCCAATTTGGATCGGGCATTTTGAATTTATCATTTTAGACATGAACTTCAAGGTCAGTGACCCCAAACACCCCATTTTACCAAGTTTCATAGATATGTGACGTGCGCCGAAGAAAGGGGGCTTACTCTAAAAAAATCGAAATCGAGGTTTTTACACCTTTCGATAGTTTTTGCGTTGCTCTTTTTAATGAAACCATCGACAAAAATTTCCGAGCATTATTATTGCTAATAATTGAGTTGTTAGACATGAGAAATCGGGCTTTCGCTCGAGAGCTCGAGATCCCGTGAAACACCTCCCACCACTCAACACTGCAATCTACGGGACTCATCTACACACCGTCCGTGAGACGCGCCGCTACATGGGTGAGAATGTGTAGTAAGTGGAGAGGGAAGATTTCGTGAGTCTTCCCTCTCTCCTGAAAGTCGCGTCTGTCCGGTCGACTTCGACCGCTCGCCCTGAACAATCTCACTTTTCAGAGTAAGCCCCCTTTCTTCGGCGCACGTCACATATATGAAAAATTTGTTAAAATTTCGGCCGCCATTTTGGGTCCGCCATTTTGAGTTTACCATGTTAGACATAAAATTCAAGGTCAGTGACCCCAAAAACCCTCTTATACCAAGCTTCATGCAAATCCGACGAATTCTTGAATTAATGCCACTTTTACCGGTCTCCTGGCCCACTGTGCGCTCAGAGCGCGGATTTGTTTATAAAGCGATTTTTTTTCTCAAATATGAAAACGGGCGAAATGGGGCAACTTTTTCTTGAAGGGCACATCTTCAGGAGTAAGTTGACGTCAATTAAACTTTGATCCGAAGGGGAACGCCGGGGAACGATGAATCGGAAGTGTACGCAAAAATAAAAAAAGGTAATATTTGTTCACGGAATGTTTAACGTAAATATTAATATAAAGTGTTTTTAGGTTATCAAATTTTTTTATGATTCTTGTATGTATACTGCTGAGAAAACAATAAATAAAAAATTAAAATATACATGGAGTATGAAATAAAATTTATTGTTTTGAATATCGAACTGCAACTAAAATTTTTAAGTTTTTGTTGACAATTGTTGTTACCAACAACGTAATTCCTAACTAAATGTTACAAAACTTTGGTAAACCCTGCTTCGATATACACTTATGAATGTCCTATGTTCACTTTTCCCGGATACAGAAGTTGATTGTATGCCACTTTTACCGGTTTCCTGGCCCACTGTGCAGTGTGACTAACCGCAAATGCGATTTGCCACAAATGTGACATGCCGCATTTTTGCCAATTTTTTGTAGATTTCATATTTTTTGAAATCAGAGTTGCCGCAGTGTGACTTTCTGCAATGTAACTTGCCGTACATGCTACTTTCCGTAATGTGACTTGCCGCAAATATGATTTGTCACCAATGTGCCATGCCACAATTTCCACTTGCCAGAAATGTGACTTCCCAAAAATGTAACTTGTCACAAAAATGATTTGCCGTAATGAAACTGGCCACAAATGCGTCTTTTCGCAGTGTCACTTGCCGCAACTGAAAATTGCCAAAAATGTGACTTTTCTCAAATTTGACTCGCCGAATATGTGGCTTGCCACATTTTTACCGATTTTTTGTATACTTAATATTTTTTGAAATGAGAGTGGCTGCAATGTGACTTACTGCAATGAGACTTGCCGCAAATATGACTCTTCGCAATGTGACTAGCCGCAGTGTGACTTGCCAAAAATATGACTGGTGAAAAGTGTGACTTACCGTAATGTGACATTCCGCAATGTAACTTGCCGCAAATGTGAATTTTCGTAAATAAGACTTGCCGCAATGCGACTTGCCGCAAATTTGACTCGCCGCATATGTGACATGCCAAATTTTTGCAAATTTGTTGTAGACTTCATATTTTTTTAAATGAGAGTTGCCGCAGTGTGACTAGCTGCAATGTAACTCCCTGCAAATGTGACTTTCCGTAATGTAACTTTCCGCAGTGTGACTTGCCGCAAATGTGATTTGTCACCAATGTGCCATGCCGCAATTTTGACTTGCCAGCAATATGACTTCCCAAAAATGTAACTTGTCATAAAAGTGACTTGCCGTAATGTGACTGACCACAAGTGTGACTTTCCGCAGTGTAACTTGCCGCAAATGTGACTTCCCTCAAATGTGACACATCACAAATTTGACTTACCGCAATGAGACTTACCTTAATGTGATTTGCCGCAATGTGACTCTTCGTAATGTGACTTTCCGCATATGTGACGTGCCGCAATGTGACTTGTCATGAATGTGAATTGCCGCAATTTCACCTACCGTAATGTGATTTTCCGCAGTGTGACTTGCCGCAAATGTGACTTGCAACAAATGCACTTACCGCAATGTGACTCGCCGGGGGTTGGTATGACTCAACCCTTATACATCATAATAATCAACTATATACATCGAAAATAATAAAAATAAATTAATTACGTTCAAAGACCACAGGGCGTACCTGGACTACGCAGTTACTGAACGGCCGTTGAAAATTAATTCACTGAAAAGACAACTAATATCCCGTGGGACCCTCTTATCTAATGAGACTCAACCCAACCCACAGGACCCCATATATACGTCGGGAGCCTCACTCTCCACGGGAGACCACTCATCCCTATGGACACTGTTATCCCACGGGACTCCCCTTATCACTTCGGACCCCCTTATTCCACGATACCCGCAATAGAGACCCTTAATATCACACGGGACACCCCTAAACCTCTCAGAACCAACTTTACCTTACAATACATAACCTAATCCACAGCACGACATCTATTCCTCTGGACCTAACCTATCCCACTCTTGGGACCCAGCCTATCCCATGGGACTTCAGTCAATCTCGGAACCCCGTATATCCCTCGAAGCCCCCCTTATCCCTCGGGATCCCTCTAATCAAATGGGCTACGAAACCCCTTTTTTGTAGGTGTATGTCCCGAACTCTAAATATTTTTCTCTTAATTTTTGATCGTCATTTTTCATATTTAACAAATAAAAAATACAATTTTCAACGCTTAGACAAGTATAAAATTCAATAATTTTTTATTTTCTTATTGCATAATTATAAGAAAATTCTACAAACTTTATTGCAGACAAGGGTCTCAATGCATGAAAATTGATAAACAAATATAAAGATTCTTTATTTTCAATTATTTATTATTGACATTTTACGTTTAGTTCATTTTCAGCGCCTTAACTAGTTTTTGTTGCGCTCGGTGCGGTGGCACCGACGGCACAGCCCTATTTATGGCTGTGTTCACTTTTAACTAACTTTCGAAGCAAATTTCTTCAACAAAGTACCTTAAGGGGCGCCGCACCAAGGGGGTGCGGGTAAAATCCCACCTTAAAGCCCAGGCTAATCCAACTTAAACAATTCTTAATTAAAGACTATAAAACTAAACAACTAGGAATTTCTAATCAAAAGTCTTATTAGTGATTCGTAGCGGGGTCTGCAAAAAGCTCGAAACTTCCAGTCTAGTCGAGTTATCCGAAAGTTAAAAACTTTCATGTTTTCATTATGTTAAAAAAAATTTCATGAGAGTCGGTATTAAGGGGATTTTTGGGTTGCTGATAAATAAATTTAGGATAAAAATTTTGAACCAAAATTGCGATCAACCCAGAAAATAAAAATCAATGCACTTGCATTTCAATCGTTCCGAAATCTTCTGAATTGCGTATCATTCACTGGAATTCCAGATTGCCGCTGATTCGTCTCTAAAAGAATTTTACTCGTTATTATTTTTTCAAGTTTCCATTAAATGTATTGGAAGTTTATTTCCCAGGCGTAAGTTACTAATAGAAAGTTAATAGTAAGTTACTAGTAGTAACGTTCCAATACATGAAATTGTAGTTTCTAAATGCTGGTATTATTATATTGCTATACATGTTTTGGAATATTGCCACACATGTAATGCCGTGTTATGGAAGAAAGTTAAAAAAAATACTCGAAATTCACAGGCACGGAAAATCTAACCCTAACCGCCAAGCTCTATAAGTCGAGTGTGTTACCACTAGACTAGTAAGGCACAATTCTCATCTTACTTAAATAGAGGATCACTCATTCGCTAGACGGGCTAAAGTGAGTGTAACGCAAAATTCCAATACCGTTATTGTAAAGTGAAATAGCAATACTTATATGGTAATCGGCGCGTATTATTTTAAACTGTAATACACGTATTGGAATTTCACGTTCCATACCGGTATCGAAATTTTCCCGTACACTTGCATAGTAAAAGTGTGGTGAAATCCCAAACATTTTTAACAGTATAAAATAGAAAAAGGGAATAGCGTTGCCCATGATTTCGGTTAATCTCTTAATGATTTATAAATTTGAACATTCGAGTGAAATATGGCAGTCTAACGTTAAAAAAGTCGCTCTTATTCGAAAAGAGAGTTGTAAACCAATTCAGTTTTAAATGTCTAAATCTGCAATTGACAGATACGCTATTCACTAAGTCGACATTTCAGTGAATTTTTTATTCCTTGGAAGTGTTTGAAAATTCAATAAGTGACCGGATTTTATGAAAGTCGTTATCAGGGGGTTTTCGGATAGCTGAAAAAAAATGTTTGGGTAAAAATGAAAAAATTCGACATTTTGGATCCAAAATGTATTTGTATTTGTATTTATTCATGAAAAGTTCGTAGGGCTAGATATCCCTATAAGGAACAGGTGATACATATTACAATTAAAAAGTGATGGTGATCGATATAACGATTAAAATAACAAAAAATAGGTATTTAACAGAAGTAATGAAGTAAACTAAGATACATAAGTAGATGTGGTCTATTACCAGTAGTATTGTAAGTGTACATACGGAAATGTATATGCTTAAAAGTAAATACATTCAAGTGCATGCTTATATAAGAATTAAACTCAAGGATTACGTGTTACCAATGTGTAATTTCGAGGGTAGGATTTGATATGTTAAATAAGTAACTAAAAAGGAGTTTTCTGAAATGAAATTGTGAAGGTGCATTTCTAATGCTTATAGGTAGTTTGTTCCAAAGTCGAGCACCACGAATAACAAAAGACCTTTGCATTTTACAAGTGCGGTGTGGCTGAATTTTTAGTACTGTTTTCCTTTCACGGAGTTTGGAATGTGTTCCCAGTGGGCACAAAACTATGAACATCCCAAGTACGTCCTTGGGACGTTCCTAGGACGTCCAATGTCAGTCCAAACAACGTCTCTGAGACGTCTAATGTCCTAAAGATGTCCTAAAGACGTCTGAAAGACATAGGACGTTCTCGGGACATCTTTCGGACTGACATTAGACGTCTTAAGAGCATCCCTAGGATGTCCAAAAGACATGTTCCAAAAGACGTCTTAGGGACGTCCCGAAGACGTCTCTAGGACATCCCTAATTTTTTTGTCCACTGAGTTGGTTGATCTTTGTCAATAAAATGGAAGAGATTAAGAAGATACTGTGGAGCTTCATTACTGAATAGGCTATAAAGCAGGTTACCCATAAAAAATTGTCTTCTTTTAGCAACGCTAAGAAGTCCTCTTTTTCTCTATACTGGGTGATATGTTCGCTTTTTGGGATGTTATAGATGAACCGAATGCAAGCATTAAGCGTACGCTCAAGCTTCGCATTCAGTTCATCAGTAACATCATCATATACAACACAGCCGTAGTCAAAGAAAGGGAGGATGAGGCTTTTAATTAGAAGGATACGCGTAGGAGTAGGAAGTGATGCTTTATTTCTGTTAAGCTGTTGGAGGACTCTAAAGGTTTTCCTCAAAATATCCGCAACTTGTTCATTCCAAGTAAGAGAGCGATTAAGGATATAGCCTAAATCTTTCACAGAATCCACAAAGGGGATAAGACGCCCATCGATCAAGAGAGGAGGCAAGGTTGCAATTGTTGCAAGTGAAGGAGAAGAAGAAGGTCCTATGATTATAGCCTTAGTTTTAGCAGGGTTAAGAGTGAGGCCATTCGTCAAGGCCCACTGCACCACCAAATCAATATCCTCCTGTACCTTTTGAAGTAAGCTCTTAAGAGTGGCAATAGGCCCGGAAAGGTAAAGCTTAAAGTCGTCAGCATATTTGTGATAGTTGCAATGACGAAGTTCACTACCAAGTTCAGAGGTATAAATATTAAATAAAGTGGGCGCAAGCGTGGATCCCTGAGGGACACCACTCTTGACCTCCCCACAATCAGAACGCTCGCCATTGCTGATTTGTACTCTTTCAGAACGATTACTGAGATAAGATTCAAACAATTTAACAGCCATATTAGAGAGGTGAAGTGATTTAAGCCTAGTCAATAGTAAATTATGGTTAACTGTATCAAACGCCTTAGAAAAGTCAAAAAGGACAACAACAGTTATTTCCCTTCTATCAATTGCCAGTTTAAGGTCAGAAGTTACTTTAAGTGTAGCTGTAAGAGTACTATGCCTGGCACGAACCCCAGATTGCATTGGGTCCATTAAATTGTTAGTTTCAATATGTGCAGTAAGTTGCTGATGGACAATGCGTTCGAAAGGTTTAGACAAGGCACAGAGGACGGATATCGGGCGGAAATCTTTGGGAGAGGTAGGGTTAAATATTTTAGGAACAGGGCGAATAATCGCCTCTTTCCAGGTATCAGGGAAGATTCCCACCTGTAGTGATGCATTATAGATATGCAAGAGAATAGGACAAATGACTGGTAAAGCTAAGCAAATCATTTTAATTGAAATACCATCAGAACCTTGAGCATTTGATTTTACCTCTAAGAGTTTTTTAATTAGGGTTTCTTGCGATATGTCAGAAAAGAATAATTTGGTATCATCAAAGGTTGAGGGAATTGCGGACGAGAAAGGGGTGCAGTTTGCAAGGAGTGTGGATTTTGTGGTGAAGGCTGTTAAAAGATCTGAGGGGGGGAAATTGTTATTAGGAGCCAAGTGTTTTGGAGGAATAAGTCCAAGTCGTCTCAAGAGAAACCAGATGTTTTCATTTTTATTTCTGTTTTTAATAGCATTGTAATTGTATTGATTATATGAATCCCTGATTTTGGTTTGAACTAAGTTTCTCAATTTACGAAATTCGGCTTGAAAAATACTATTTTTTGTTCTTTTAGCCAATCTACGTTTTTTTTCTCTCTCTTTCATCAAGTCTTTGATATAAGATGTAATCCACGGAGTGGACTTCTTTTTTGCTTTAAGGGTATGGAGCGGAGCAAATTTGTCAAAAGCTAAAGATAAAAATTTTGTTAGACAAATAACCTTTCTATTTATATCCTTTTCAATAAAAATTCTTTTCCAATCATAAGTAGAGAGATGCTCAAGAAATTCGGCTTCATTTATATTTGTGAGATTGCGTATAGACAGAGGAGATATACTAGAGGAGGGATCAAAAGAGAACTGATATTGAATGCTAATAAGGTCATGGTTTGAGAAGAATGAGTAGAGATGCACGCCGAGACGAGAATTTCTCGTATCTTGCACGATATTGCCCGTGTTCGAGATATTTTTGTTAACGAGAATTTTCGGTTTTCAATTGTTCGATCTCGTCCCGTCCCGACTCAAATATGCAAGCAAGATCGGGCAATATTCTCGATGAGGTTTAGAGTTTGACATTTGGCCAAACTTTTCAAAATAATGGAACAGAATTTAGAAAATATCGACATAGAATCAAATTAAGAAGAACAGGAAGGCCGTAAAAGATCATTGGAAGCTTCGAGCTTATCAGAGTAATAATTTTACGTCTATATCAAATCAATTAAAAAAATTAATTAACTTTACAAAACTAACCCCTTAATTTATAACATATTAGGTATGAACATTGTAAGAGAAGTAAGACTGAGAGAGCAGAAAAACTAAAAAATATATTTGAATATTGTATTGATGCTCAAAAAGAAAAATATGCGAAATGTAAATTATGACATTTGAAAAGTTATCATAAAGAAGTGCACGAAGATATTTATGGACCATTATCGTCATCATCAAAATCCAAAAAATCGAAGGTTTATTGCTTTACTTTTTCATAGGCAATTGCTTGTTTTATAATAAAAAATACAAATACTTCACATACAGTTTTTAAATCAATTCAATAAAACTGTTTCACTATTCATTTCTCTAATGAAATATAAATATATTTAACGTTTTTTAACGTTCCTGGGCTCATCTTAAAGATAAATTGCCAGTCAATCTTTTATTTCTTTTAACAAAAATGGTATAAGACCGAATCCATTCAAAATCAGGCATGTTCTACACGTCAAGTTTTTTTCTATTAAAAAAATCAAATTTTCACATTTTTTTTCAGAAAGATCGAAAGATACGAAAAATTGTTAGGATTAAAGTTTTCATAATTAGAAAAGTTCTGAAAAAAGTATTTTTTCCTCTTGCATAGTTTACGAGAAAAATTCTAAAATTCTATTTTTAAAACAAAAAATTCTTCCAGCCTCAAAAATGGTTTACTTGATATAAAATTGATATAATGTCTTCCGTATACAAGCAAGAGCTTTAAAAAAATATTGAAAAAAATCGAAAAGGTGGGATTTTCCAGAAAATCTTTCTTCTTTTTTTCTTCGAAATTTGAAAACATGAAAGTAATTTCGAAAATGACCAATAAAATTCACCAGAATCCGAAAAAAGTTGGAATATCTGAATTAGGTCACAAACCATAGAAATTTATAAAAAAATTTGTGTTTTTTTATAGACGTCTGAGTTAAAATATACATAAATTCGTTTTTTTATTTCTCAAATCGGAAAAATACGTGTCGCCTAATTTCTTTTAATAAACAACATATTTCGTCGCTGAGAGATTCTACAACTTGAAATATAGAACCTACCTGATTTCAAATGGATTTGGTCATGAATATTTTGCCTTTTTTCCTTATCTCTAATTTAGAATAACAAATTTTTTTAATTAAAAAGGCATACAATTTTTAAAAAATACTAATAAGTAACGAGAAGAATACTTGAAGTTAATTTGACTAAATATTTAGGATGATTAAATTTATAAATATTTACGTAAAAATGCTGTCACTAAATATGATTTGAAAAAAAAGAAATAATAATTTTCTCTCTAGGATCAATTCGAACAAGGGAAATTTGATCGCATGTTAACTGATTTGGCAGTAAAAAAATATCTGTCATTTAATTTTTTCGATGATGAAGATGTGGAGAACGTTTTTGAATATTTAAATCCTGAAGCAAAGGTTCCAAAGAGAAACAGAATGAAGTCTTTAATATTCGCTCGATTTAACGAAATGCAAG
>CAKNWT010198218.1:0-23264 GCA_932066315.1 Andricus coriarius | reverse complement strand
TTGATATTTTAACCAAGAAAAGATCTTCATTTTAATCCAAAAACAGTTGAATTGAACAAAAAGTATGAATTTTCAATAAGATAGTTGAATCCTTAACTAAAACAGATTCATTTTTAACCAAACAGTTGCATTTTTAACCAAAAAAATTAAATTTCCACCAAAATAAATCAATTTTCAAATCAAAAAGAAAAGTTTTTTCAACAAGCAAAAAAATTTCATCCAAAATGTTACATCTTCAATCCAAAAAGAAGAGGTTTCTACAAAACAGTTGAATATTCAAACAAATAATTGAATTATCAACCAAAAAGATTATTTGTCTACTCAAAACGACGAATTCTCAACAAAATACATATATTTTTAACCAAGTACTTGAATTTTCAACCAAAACGATTAATTTTTGTACCGAAAACCAATATTCAACAAAATACATATATTTTTAACCAAATAGAGGAATTCTCAACCAGGAAAATTAATTTTGCATAAAAAAGACCAATTTTCAACAAAATACATACATTTTTTACCCGATAGTTGAAGTTTCAATAAATTTAATAAATTTTCTATCAAATAGTTGAATTTTTAAACTAAAAAATATCAATTTTAACCCAAAATTGAATAATGAAATTTTCATTTAAAAAAATGAATTTTGAATGTAACCCTTCGAGTACACACTGGGTAAATTTGACCCACAAAAATTTTTTTATCGAGAAAGAATTTTCTACTGAATTGTTTCGTTTTCAAGCCAAAAAGACGAAATTTCTACAAAAAATTTGAATTTTTAACAAAAAAAAGTTAATTTACAACCAAATAGTTCAGCTAAAAAAATTGATTTGAAACCAAGAAACCAATTTTCTAAAAATTAGTACAATTTTTAACCAAAGAGATGAAGTTTCAACAAAAAATGTAATAGTTCATATTTAAAAAAAATATAGATATAATTTTAAATCAGAAACAGTTAAATTTAACCAAAAAATTCGAATTTTGAACAAAATACTTAAATCCTCAACTAAAACAGATTAATTCTCAACAAAATACATGACTTTTGAACGAAATAGTTCAATTTATAACCAAAAAGATTAACTTTCTACCAAAAATGGAATAGTTCGATTTTCAAGTCAAAAAGGCAAGTTTTTAACAAACCAATTGAATTTCAAACCAAAAAGCATGATAAGTATGTATCAACTTTTATAATTTATAGACTAAAGATTAATAGTTTGAATAATTATTGAAGTTAATTCTTAATACTTTAAAAATATTAGGTTTGAAAACTGGAAATTTTGCTTTGAAAATAAATTGTGGGAATACGCAACATTTTAGGTCCTAAAGAAATGATAAAATTGCACGTTTTTAGAAATAAATACTTACTGTTATTGACGCATATTATTGTCTAAGTTTATAAAATCTTAGTAAGATGGGGGTGGGGTCCGAGCAAATATTACGGTATCTTTCACGAGGGGGGGGGGGATGAATATTTCAGAAAAACGCCTTCCATAATTTGTGGATGACCCCTTATTTGTTTCATCATTTATTATTAATTCGTGAATTTATGATTATTACAGTTAATATTAATATTATTAGGTAAATTACAAGTAAGACTGCTACAATTATCAATAAAGAAACAATTTTGTTTACATTCAATGTAGCAGCCCGTATGGAAAAATCTTCTGGCACTGGTCTGGTCCAGACAAGCCCGTCTGGTTTCTAGTCTTGACGCTGACTTGGGTCTAGCCAAAAGTGTAACGATTTTTGTGGCTAACCTCAGGCCAGACCATATGATCAGCCGCTATTTTTGGCTTATTAGTCCCTAGCTGAAGGCCGGTCATCCGCTGGCTGAGCTCCCTTTATTTTTTTGGTAAAATTTAGCTGATCAGTACCAACCTGGATCAGAATATTCTATCATTTTAGATACCCTGTAATTTTTTAGAAATATATACAAACAAAATTGCTGATCGAAACAGAACTATTCTGTTCTTGGATAGCTCCTCAGCACCAGTCCTGGGTTAATCCTGACCTTCCAGACCGATCTTAGAATTTTTTGACTAGACCAGAATGTCAAGGTGACAAGAAAAAAGTTATTGTTTTGATAGTATGAATTTCTTATTTATCTATCAGTTTCTATATCCTGTAACTTTTTCGAAATATATCAAGGAACATTTTACTGATCCAACTTAAAACTTTTTTATCTGGGACAGCTGATCAGCGCCAGTCCTGGACCAGGCCAGACCTACCACATCAAACTTAGAAGTTTTATTGTTGTTGGATATCTGAGCAGCGCCAGTCCTGGGCCAGACCAGACCTTCCAGGATCGACGGTCTAGGTTTTAGATAAAGCCAAACCTGATACCAGACTGCCATGAAATTTTTCCGCGCGGGAGATACTGCAGTAAGAACTAGATTGCGCTGACAAAACAGCTGCCTAGTGTCTACAATAAAATCTTTTTCTCTTATGTTTTTTCATTATTCACAGACTTGAAAATATCTTGCATAAGAAATGGTTTTGACAACGTACTCCCATGTAAGACAGCATAGAAAAATCATTACCCCCCCCCCCCCTCCCACAAAGATTTTACTTAATTTATGCACGTCCCCTTTTGTGATTTGAATCACAAATGGACATTAGACATCGGTAATAATTCATATAATCGATATCCATACAACAGCATAGACATAATGCACGATTAGATTGTTTCTGAACTACCACTTAAAATAATACCAGGTATTCGGGTCCTCTGAAAAATTACTCTATTGTTGGACAACAGTGCCAGTTCTAAAGGCGTCGCATCGCTGGCTTCATTTTTGTCTTACGGGCAAGAATTGTTTGAAAAAGAAAGAAATAGAAAAGTAGAGAACAGGTATTTTTAGCGCCTTGGATGCGACTGCCAACTGGCAGGTGAGGTCATTTTTGATGATACCTTGTGGAGATTTCAACGTGCGCAAAAGTGCTGACCTCCGCACCCATATTCTTAAGCCAGGGACGACGTTCATCATTTGCAATTTTAATCGAGAGGCTCAGGATCCAGGCGAGAATCTGGATTCTGAAGCCTACTGGGCGGAGGAATGTGATGACGATGACGATGAAACAATGCTTGTTTCTTGATGATAAGCGCGAGACAATCGTCTTGAGATTCCAGGGATGTCATGCATTTTGCTTTCTTTTAATTCTGATAAGCGGGACGAACTTGTTTTTATTATCAGCTGAATTAGGTCAGGAATTCTCTAAATGTGAACAGATGTCACAGTCAGTCCCATATTCCCCCTTTTCCAATATTTCCCCTTTTTCTCCTCATTTTCTCAAAAGCCCCTGTAATCCCTATATATTTAAGATTTTTGCCACTTTTCCCTATGATCTATGCAACTACGATCCAAAGAAAAAAGACAAAAGCAAATTGTCGACGATTTGCGCAAAAAAAAATAGAAAAACATAAAATCTAACATGATTGATATTCAACAGTGTCGCGAAAGAGAAAAGAAAAAAAGAAAAATCCTATCCTTTTCTTTAAAAAATGTAGTAACGAGATATCGCATGCATTGTTGTCGAAAACCTGATTGGTTGCGATACTGCGTCAATATGACTTTTAGTGACTGTTCTTATTTGTTCTTTGCTAATTTTTTTCAATATTTCGAGAAAATAAGCTTCTTAATAATTTTGGAAGGTTTAAATTTATTTTGAAAAATGAATTTTAGGAGAAAATTATGAAAGATTTCGAAACATTTCAAATCATTTCTTTAAAATGTCGAAAAAGACTGTAGAAGATTTAAAAAAAATCAATTTTGCAAGATTACAGTATTAAAAAAAAGAGTAGATTTACAAAATTTTAGGAAAAATTCCAATCGCAGTTGATTAGATAATTACGAGTTTGGAACAATTTCGAAAATAAATAAAACTTTGAAAAAATTTCAAAAACTTAAAAACAAAATGTAGATTTTTGAAGATTTTGAAATAAACTTTTGAAGCTTTTTAAGAATGTTTACAGGTTTCAACTTTCAAGAGAATAAAAAAACATTCTGAAGATTCATGGTTAAATTTCAAATGAGTTTTTATTCTGAAAAATTAATTTTTAAAGAAAATTTAAAAAGATTTCAAAACTATTTAAATGGAAATTTAGATTTTGAAAGGTTTCAAGAGCATAAACAAATTTTTTTAAGATCCCCGAGAAAATGTTGTATGATTTTTTATTTGGAAAAATGAATTTTTCAAGAATATTTAATAAGATTTTAAAACATTTTAAAAGATTTCTAAAAAGGAGACGGCTAAAAAATCCCGAAAAATAAAATGTCGACACTGTAAAATTCCCAAAAATAAAATATTCGAAATAGAAATCTCCGGAAATTATAAAATTGTCGACAATTTAAAATTCTGAAGATGATAAATTCCGGAATAATGAAATTCCTTAGATTTTGTAATAGATATTATTATTAATAGTTTTTTTATTGTTTAGATTCGGGAATTTCATAATTAGGGAATTTCCCTGTGTTGGTCATTTTACAATATCGGATATTTTACAATGTCGGCAATTTTTTGGGCGAATTTTCTTTAATTTTGGAAATTTAAAATTGTCGGAAAATTTCTAATTGTTTATTATTATGAAAATTCCCAATATTTAACAATTTTAGATTATCTTAGCGTTTTATATCGAAAATGGGTATTTTTAATAAAAATTTATTAGGTTGCAAACATAAAAAATGTCTCATCAATTTACGTTTTTCGGTTATGTTAGCCGTTTTTGGGAAATTGATATTCTTAAACAAAAATCATTAGATTTTAAGGTCTTATCATTTTTTAACAATTTTTTGTTATGTTATGATAGTGTTTTTCGTCAGGAATTATTGGTATTCTTAAAAGAAAATTATTAGATTTTCAAAAATATTTACAATTTTCAATAAACTTAGATTTTTCTGGTGTGTTTGTCCTGAAATTAATATTCTTAAACAAAAATAATTTAGGTTAAAATCCAATAATTTTTTTCTAAAACAATAAATTTTACAAACTTGTAAAACTTGGACGGTATTAGCGTTTTTTTGTCTGAAATTAAAATTTTGATCAAAAAATAATTTTTTTCAAGGTATTTTCTACGATAAAAGATGACTTTTTTAAGAAAATACTTAAATCTACAAAATAATTAAATTTGTTACAAAACAATTACATTTTTATCTAAATAACTCAATATTTAACCGTAAAAAAAATTCTCAACAAAGAAGTTAATAGTTGATATGTCAACCAAAAAAGATGAAATTTCATAAAAAAAAGAAAATGAATTTTAAAATAAAAAAGATGAATTTTTAACCAGAAAATAGGAATTTAAAAAAAAAATAAAGTAATTTTCAACATAATAGTCCAATTTTTACCAAAGAGATGAATTTTCAACTAAAAACATGAATCTTAAAAAAAATGATTTCTTAACAAAGTGGTTCAAACAAAATTTTAAAACAAAGTAGTTGACTCCTCAAGCAAAGAAGATTAATTTTCAAACAAACAGTTACATTTTTATCCAAAAAAGATAACATTTTTACGAAAACAAATGTATTTTTATATCAAAAAGACAAATATTTAAAAAAAGATTTGAATTTTTATCTAAAAAAGATTTCAGTTTGACTTTTAAAGTTTAAATTATGAGTTTTAAATAAGAAGTAAATTTTCTACGAAGATACTTAACTTTTCAACCAAAAAAAAAACGAATTTTCGACAAAACAATTGAATTTTCAACGAAAAAGGTTGAATTTTTAACAAAATTATTGAACTTTGAATCCAGCAGTTGCATTTTCATCCAAGATTGAGTAATTTTCTATTAAAACAGATGCGTTTTTTAAATCAAAAAGACAAATATTAAAAAAAGAGGAATTTTCATTTAAAAAATATTTCAATTGATTTTTCAACACAAAATGTGAATTTTTATCAAAATGTAAATTTTCTATTAAATAGTATAATTTTCAAACAAAAAGATGCAATTTTCAGCAAAATTGTTGAGTTTTCAAACAAATAATAAAATTTATAACTAAAATGATAATATTCAGGAGGAAGCAACTGCAAAAAAAGAAATATAAATACAAGGCAAATAAATCACTAACAAGAATTTTATATCAGGGTTACCGTAAAACTTCATTTTAAAAATTCCCTAATTTTTCCCTCACCAATTTTTTATTTTCCTTGACCATTAATAATTAAATACCAGAATCTTGTAACATTTTTAACCTAGAATCTTTTATACGCGGAATAAAACAATTTCAAATTAAAATAAAAAAGTTTTTAATTTATTCTGCTTGACATTTTATTTAAAGTTATAGAAATTCCATAACGTTTGCAAGATTTTTTTTCTAAATCCATGACTTTTCTCTGAATTTTTTGAAACTTGTTCTTGGCTAGATTCGTTTTTCACTCATCAGGTTTCTTTGGCGCATAAAGTTAAATTCATATTAAATTTCTGTACAATTTCTGCGAATTACTTCTTTCATTTGCGAATTTCGAAAAATTACGTACCTGAATGAAGGACCCATCCCCTTCCGTAACCAATCGTAACGAAATTTCTCGAACCCTCACTCCCCCTTGAGCTGTACGCAATTTAAGTACGGTCCCTAACACTTTATAATTTCGGATTCCTGAAATCCAAGCGAAAAATGAAAGAGAAAAGTAGAAAATTTCGATAAATATTCAATTGACGATTTTTTGTCAAGGGCACATTGCGGTCAAAATTTACATAAAATTAGGAGTGCTGCTAGTACCTGATATGTATCAAATGTTAATTGCAATGAATAATACAATCGGTCTCGACTTGCGCTATTGTGTCTTTAATGATCGTGTAGTTCGCATAGTATGTCGCAATTATATACGCGCATCGCACACTTCACATCAGACTTTCCTCAACGAGATAAGCAAATTATTGTAAAATAGAAAGCCAACGTTTACTTTTTAACATGTTTCTATCATTCAAAATAAAATAATTCCCGATGATCATTTAAACGCACTTATTCTTTCATGCTGAATGAAGGTGATTTAAAAAAAATAAGTATTCAGTCAAGAATTTGTATTGATTAAAATTTTAATCAACAAACCGATCAAAAATGATTACTTTTTAATATACTTCACTTAATTATAATATAGCCTATAATTAATTTAACCAAAAAACTCACATTGGGTCCTTAGGGAACTAAAAAAGTTATGTTATACCTATAGGTATTATATTTATCAACAAACTGTATGTTTCATCAAAAACAGTATGTTTCATCAACAATCATTATGTTTCATCAAAAAACATTATGTTTCGTCGACAAGTATTATATTTTATCAACCAGAAACCTTAGTTTTTATCAACAAACATGATGTTTTCTCAATAAACATCAAGATTCACGGTAGCCAATTGCCACCAAGTACAAAAAAAAGCTATCAAGAATCCTCATCTGGAATAATCATGTATTTTGGACCTTTTCTAGATTGTTGGTGCAATTCTTAATACAGATTTCTATTAAACTTGAAATTACAAGAATTTTCGATATCTTGAATAGTTTTTAAAACTTTACGTATTTAGTTTAGATTAAAAAATGAAAATTTAGAAATGACATAGACGGTATAATTTTAAAAACTATTCAAGGCATAAGAATTCTTGCAATCTGTATCGAGAATATGTTTCTACTTCTAAGTCAATAACCATTTTCAATAATAAACATTGAAAATGTTATTATTCCCAAAATAGTTCCAAATTACATAATTTTAAATTGGAAGCATTCAAAATTGAAGGATTCTAAACTCCATTTTAAACTGAACAATTTCATCAATTTTTTAAAAGCTTGTTATCATATAATAGAATCCTTTTAAGTTGAATTATTGAAATTTTAATAGTCAAAAATTAAGAATTGTTCAATTATGATTTACACTTTTCAAAACTCAGCAATAATTTCTGTTAGGATACCGAAATCTACAAAATGCAACAATTATAACATTCAAAATTTAAAATCTAGCCATCGGAAATTCAAACTATTCACAGTTATTACAAATTTATTCAAATATTGGGGCTTTCAATTATAAATAGGGTAGATAACCCTATACAATATAGATAATGAATCAACTGTAGATAATCATTAATTTTAAATACTATAATGTATTTTTGAAATAATTAATTAAATTAATAGGGAGGACACTATATGTGTCAATTAATTAAAATTATAAATAATTAATTTAGGTATATTTGTGCTTTTAATTAATGATAATAATCTATGAATTTGAAATTAGTTGAAAATTGAAAATAATTTATAAAGCTTGAATCCAAAATAAACATCTGTTTAACTATATCAGGGCTTTCGATTTGAAACAGTGCAATTTTGAACGATTGCAATTATAACGCTTCAATTCTAAAATTGTTTAATTTTTAACAAATTTAGAATGTTTTTTTTTTAAGTTTTCAAACAAAAATTCAAATCAATCTTACTAAAATTGCGCAATTTTATATGATATTAAGTTCCACTAAATTTTTTAAAACTTCTCTGTCATAAAATAAACACACTTTCATTTTCTGGATTTTCTTCGTCTCAAACAAATTGGCTATTATTTTTATTTTTCATCAAATTATCTGAATTCCAGATGCATAGTAAGGTGGGCCGAAAAACTCAAAATGATTAGATTCATTGGTAATAGCAATGAAAAGTTTCTGTGTGGCATTATGAATAAATTAATTTTTTTTTAATTTCACCATTGCCAAGTCGATTGAAAATTTTCAAAATCTTAATTTTTTCTTTTTTTTGTGCACGAATATTATATTTCGATGAAAATTTTGGTTCCTTACTTTTTCCGTCTGTAGTTATTTACTTCTATAGTTCTATAAACTATACCCCCAAAAAATTGAAAATAATTTTTTTCCATACACAAACAATTATAAACTAAACAAATTTTGTAAATTAAAAATTCAGTGCTATTGCCAAATGAACCCAGTGGGCACAAATGCCCAGAAACGTTATTAGAATGTTCTAAAAACGTCCTAAGTCAGTCCAAATAACGTTCCTTGAACATACAATGTTCCAGAGACGTTTTAAGGACACATTTGGAACATGAGACGTTTTCAGAACATTATTTGGTCTGACTTAGGACAGTTTGTGAAACGTTAAAATAACGTCTTTTGTCTTGCACGTCCAAGAAACGTTTTTAGGACGTTCCAATTACGTTCTTAAAATTCGTGCTCACTGGGAATCAAATCATTTTGAGTTTTTCGGCACACCCTATAGGTAATATATATTATTTCAGATACTTTAGTTCAGTATCTCACATAATACATTTTAATATCTCGTTTTATTTCAGTTCAATATTTTGTATTTTTTCGTTTAATATCTTGGATATTTTCTAGAGAAAATGTTCTTTTTAATGTCAACGGATGTTCTGCTTCAATATCTAGATTTCTGCCCCATCGTTAAATCGCTAAGATATTACCAGTAATATCTAGATATCCTATATTTTAATATATATTTTTTCCGTGCAGAAAATAAAAATGTACCTGAAAAGTTTTTTATTTCATGAATAAATTTAAGAGAAATAAAAAAAATGAGAAATTCGATTTCCTATGCACTTTCCACGATTTCCCGGAAATAAAAGAACACTTCTAGAGAGGAATCGGGACAAATCCAAGCTTGTTTGAAGCATGGGAGGATGGTCGACTGGTTTTCGTGTATGTGAATACGAATGAGTGCGTGGGACAGTCTCACAGTCGGTGAAGGAAATCAAGAAATTTAATCAAGATCGTTATTATGTTTTATACGCATACCTGTGAGCACGATGTCGCTTGGTGTAAATAAACTCGCGACTATATTAGGATATGGCGTGACTAATTCTCTCCTCAGATTTTGGATAAACTATAGGATAGACTTGAGGATGTCCAATCTGTCCAACTATCCCGTTATGACCACTTAAACACCTTTTCTTTCTGGAATTCAAACTTCTCTGATCACTCCTTATTATAAGACTCCCAAAAATTAAAAATCCTTTCCAAACATTTTTAAATCAATCGGCAAAAGACTCTCTTAAAATGAACCAGTGAAATCTCACTGACAATCAGTGAGGTTGACTGGTTACTTAGTACCAGTAGCTGGTCGTACACGTTTTTTCGTCCGTCAGCTGGGTTAGGTATGACACATATCATTCATCACTTTTGTGCTAACCCTTGCAAAATTATATTTTAAAAACCACACAACAATCCTCTCACAGCAATAAATGAGAGCCGGGCTACAATATAATAGGATATAATATAGTAGTGCGCCTAACTGAGGGAAGGTCCGTCATTACGTCAACGTGTTGCATCGCTCAAAGTCAAACCCAAGTGACCAGGGGCCTCCCCACTTTCAACCGAAAGTTATTATATCCCCTGCTTATTGCAGATAGGCCCTAAATATTTCTAACACTAATAGTGCAAAATAAAGTTATTTTTCACTCGAGAAATGCAAAGACTCGACCGGCGCGGCGACACGCGCCTTCCAGACGACTGGAGGTTCATATCTAAGCTATATCACTGGTTGAATCTATCATCATTTGGCGTCACTGGTATATTCGATATCGCTGTTTCAGTTGAGTTACTTACTGGGTCATCCAGTAAAAATCGGAAAATCACTGGTTCATCAGTGATAATTCAAAATACTGTTTCAACTAGTGAAAATTTGACTGGTTCAGTTTAAGAGAGCATATCGAAGAGTTATTTATTAAAATGATTAAAAAGATAGAAAAGGTTTATTCAAACTGTCTCGATTAAGTTAGATTTCTTGGGGACCGTCCATAAACTACATTACCAATTTGAGGGGAAGGGGTTCGCCCAAAAAACTACAGTTGGTAACAGGATGGGGGATGGGGGGTATGTCGAAGTAATGTTATGAACTGAGATAACGTTTAGTACGTTTCATCATGATAAATTTTAAGAAATTGTCGTTCAATAATAACTTAATAAATTTTAAAATCACTTTCATATTCCAGACTTTACACTCTTTCCCCTATACCCGTCTTTTCCCCTTTTTTAATAATTCTTATTTTTTTCCCTTTTTCAAGAAATTTACTATTTTCCCCCTTTTCCAGTTTTTTCGCTTAAATGCGAACTGAATTAATAGAACCACAATAAAAAAATAAAATTATTATTGGTTAAAAGTTCTTTTTTTTTCTTTGTTGAAAAGTCTACTATTATATTTTTGGTTCGGAATTCATCTCGTTTGGTTAACATTTATTTGGTTGAAAATGTAATTATTTTGGTGAAAATTAAACTGTTTTGTCAAAAATACATTTAATTTTCGGTTTAAATTAATTATTTTAACTAAAAATTTAATTATTACATTTCTGATTAAAATGTATCTCTTTTAGTTAAAAATTCAACTATTTGTTGAAAATTCATGTATTTTGTTGAAAAATATATTTTTTTTTTGGTTGATAATGAATTCTTTTAATTTAAAATTTAAGCATTCCATTTTTGGTTAAAAATTAATATTTTGAATTGAAAATTAATATTTTGAATTGAAAGATGATCTTTCCTAGTTTAAAGTGAACTATTTGGTTGAAAATCCAAGTGTTTTTGTAGAAAACTCGTCTTTTTGGCTTAAAACTTCAAGTATTTGGTTGGAAATTAAACTAACTGGTTGAAAATTAACTTCTTGATGAATATTCATATTTTTTGTTGAAAATTCAACTATTTTGGTAGAAAATTAGGCTTTTTGATTTACAGTTAAACTATGTGAAAATGTAACAGTTTTGTTAAAAATGAATTTTTTAAAAGATACATCTCTTTGGTTAACATAATTTGAAATGTTTTTAGGAATCTTAAAAAATGTATTTATCTATAATTCTTCAAAAATCTACATTTTGTTAACAAAAAATTTAATCTTCAAATCTTAAATTATTTTTGATTCTTTTAAAAACTTCTGAACCTTGTAAATATCTTTGAAAATGATGCGAATTTTTCCTGATTTTTTTTTAATTCTGCAAAATTAAAAAAAAATTGTTTTTTCGACATTTTGGAAATCTTTTGAAATCATTTTCAAAAATTAATTTTTCCAAATAAAAAGTCTCGTAAAATTTGCAGAGGAATCTCAAGAAAATTTTGTTATTATCTTCAAACCTATCAATATCCTTAAAAAGCTTCAAATTTTCATTTCGAAATCTTCACAAATCAACATTATTAGAGAAAATCTTTAAAAACATAAACTCAAGAAAAGTCAACTTTTGTGACAGAATTGCACAGTGTGATCGGCTCATTAGAGACAGTTATATAATAATGTTAACATTTTTTGAAATTTGTTTAAATTTGTTATTACTTTTAAAACGTTGTCAAACCTTCTAAATATCTTTTTAAATTATTCGAGTCTGTCTTAAAATGCTGAAGTCTTTCAAACTTAAAAAAATTGCCTTTAAATCTTCCAGATTCTTTTTTTTTAATTTTGGAAATCTTTGACATTTTTTGGAGTCTAACAGTTTAAATTTTAGCCTTTTAAAATTTAGTTTCTTCAAGATAAAAAACAAACGATCAGGTTTGTGAAGTCTGAGAGTGAAATGTTAAAATGTTGGGTCTTTCTGTCTTGAATTTCTTCAATTTGGATATGTTCTTATATAATTTAAATGTTTTCATATTACAAAAATTCATTTTTTATCTCTTTTATGAATACTGGATTAAAAATGTATTAAATATGGGTTGAAGATGTAGATCCTTGAATCAATAAATCATTGGAACTAATATAACTTTACTTTGTAATTCAGTAGGTATTATAAGCCGTGGAAGGAAGTTGCTGAAAAGGCAAAATTCGCCTTTGGATTATGATTATAATGTTGTAAAACTCGGTCAACAACTTTGTTAACGTAGCATGATGATGTGTTGAGACAACAGAAACTCATGCTGACATAACACAAGACAATTTAATTAGAGTTCTAAAATTATTGTAGGATATAATATTTTCATTCTGATTATGAAACGAAAACCCAACTAAGGACATTAATTATATTAAAATTAACCAATTTTTGCCTCTTATCATTTTGAATGATTTATTCGTCAATCTTTGAAAGAATTAGAAAAAGGAAAACATTTGCTGTTTCAATTTCGTAATCACAAGATCTTAAAATATAAATCCTTCATATTGAAAGTGTCCTAATTTCAGTTCTTTAATATGAATGTCTTTGAATGTGAATGACCTGGAATATCTTCAAATTCAATCAGTTAAAATTCTCTTTTCATATTACAAGGATATGATTACAAAACCTATCAATTTGAATCTATTTTTTTTAGATTTTCAAATCCTAAATTGGTTTAGATCGAAAGATTTTTAACTTTTTTCATTCAAATGATAAACATTTCTTAATTCAAATCGGCAGCGTCTGAAATTTAAATAATCTTAAAGGACATCTGCTTGATTTTCTATTTCTTTAAATTAGAAGTGATTTAAATTGAATAGAAATTAACATTTTAATTATTTAAATCATTATTACATTACATGGACAATACAAATGAGAATAACAATTTTTTGAAATGCTTGAAAAAAGGAAAATTATAGTGATTTTATTTTACAAGTAAAGCATCTAAATCAAGCATCTTCACACTCTTTCCCCTATTCCCCTTTTTACCCCTTTTTTTAAAGAATTCCTCTTTATTACCCTGTTTTCAAGAAACTTCCCTTTTTCTCATTTTATAGCTTAAATGCGAACTCAATTAATAGAAGCCAATAAGAAAATTCAACTATTGTCAGTTGAAAGTTAATCAATTTTAATTAAAAAAGCTACTATTATATTTTTGGTGCATAATTCATTTCTTTTGGTTAAAAATTCTACTATTTGGTTGACGTTTGAACTATTCTGTTGAAAATTACAAATTTAAGGTAGTTGTCTTGATAAAAATGAGATCTGAAAAAAAGTTTTTCTCTGATTTAAAAAATAAAAATAATATTACTGACGATGTCTACTCAAATAAAAAACATTATTTTAAATGAACATTTGTTTAAAAATTACAAACAGAACTTACTCTCCACTTTAATATTTAAAATTTAGAAAGTAAATTTTTCTAGGGCTGAAATCGTTAAAAAAAATTTCGCAAACAAAAAATTTTCTAATAAATAACTTATTTTCAACTATTTTCAAGAAATTAGTAAGAAGCGACTGTAAGAAAAAATTGAATTACAACACGATTTTTAAAAGAATTATTTTTTGAAAGTTTTAAACTTTTTTTTATAAACAATAATGTTTTTTCTTTCATAAAACACGACTGATATTATTTCAATTCTTAAAATCTTAGAAAACTTTTTATTTTCAGATACCTGATTTTTGGTACGACAACTACCTTAACTGAAAAATTAACTAATCCATTTACAGCTGAAAATTGATCAGTGTTAGTTCAATATTCAGCTATTCAATTTTACACTGAGAATTCATCTTTTTGGTTGAAAATGCAACTACTTGGTTAAAAGTTGAAGTACTTTGTTAAACATTCATTTTATTGGTTAAAGATTTAACCATTCCATTATTGGTTTAAAATGGATAGTTTTTAGTTGAAAATGCAAAAATGTGGTTGAAAATTTATGTATTTTGTTGTAAATTCTTATTTTTTAGTGGAAAATTAATCTTTTTGTTTGAAAATGTAACTGTTTGGTTGAAAATTGAACTACTTTGTTAAAAATTCATTTGATTAGTTTAAGGTCCATCTCTTTGGTTGATCATTTAACTATTTTGTTGGAAATTCGTTTTTGTTGTTGAAAATCAATTTTTTCAACTGCAAATTTTACTATTGCATTTTTGGTTGAAAGCTGATCGCTTTTATTTTAAAATTCATCTATTTAGCTGATAAATTCAATTGTTTTGTTAACAAGTCCTCTTTTTGGTACAAGAATTCAACAATTTGGTTGAAATTATTGTTCTGTTCTGTTTGGTTAAAAATTAATCTGTTTTGGTTGAGGATTGAACTATTTTGCTGAAAATCGGTCTTTTTTGGTTGAATTAAACTGTTTTTTATTTAAAATTAAAGTCTTTCTTTGATTGACATATCAACTATTATATTTTTTTTATGATTTATCTTTTATTATTGAAAATTCCGCAACTGTTTTGTTGAAAATTCATTATATTTCGACTTGAAGTCTTAAGCCTTTGATATGGTATGCAATATGGTATTCGGACATTCCTATAAATTGATAGTTTAAATTACTTAAGGGGGTTTCAAGCCAAATTTAGAACCAGTTAAGGCTTTATTAAGGCTTTAACTGGTTCTAGATTCTGGTTAAAACCCCCTTCAGTAATTTAAACTGCCAATTTAAAAATATCCGAGTTTACCCCACATGTCCGAAATAACCCCGCTTGACGGTATTTATAAATTATTCTAATTTTAAAGTATTATTGAATAACGTATTAATTGATCTAGCGTATTTCATAATAAAATAAAAAATTTCCCCTGAATCACACTCTAAATTCCAGTTTTGTGGTTGGAATTATTTATTAATAGTAAAAGTCTTGTTTAGTTATTTCCTCGGTTGTTTCTAAATCGATTTGGAGTTTGAAGTTTTTTTCCTTTTGCTGATTCAACAATCAAGATTGGAGGGGGATATAACATTCCTCGAGTATCCGGATATACTTGAAGACTTGAAACGTTGCAATTATAAAATTGTACCCAATAACTGTTATGTTGTCTTACTGCCACCTTCAATTAATCTACTATCAAAAAATGCTACCTCCCTTTTCTCTAAAAAAAGAGCCGAATTTTAATTATTATTTTGTGTCTCACGTTTGTCTCTAATTACTTTTAAGATATGAAACTTGGATAATCGCAAGTGATACGCTGTATTAATTTTGGGAAAATCTACTTTGAGAGCCCTGGGAAACAGCTGCAAAAAATTTTCTTTTATATAAAAAAATATTGTTTAACTAAAAAATGTATTCGTACCAGATTTTAATATTCTAGGTACTTTTTTTATTTACAAGAGCATCTATTACTTTCTTGCTTGTTACAAAATGATCAAACTATTGAAGTAGGTTATACGTTTTCTTCGTTTTAATTAGCATAATTCGTTAATCATTAATTATCTCAGTTATTTTTCGAGCTAAGGGGTGGTCTTGAAGATTGCCAAGAATTTGAAATTTCTTTTGTATTGCCCCTTAAATATAATATACATACATTGGGGTATTATAGGGGAATAAATTAGAGTAAAGTACGGGACAAGATATTCGTTATGATTATTTACGCTCAACAATAGTGATAAATAATAAAGGTCTAGCATCTATTTACACGTTTATTTTAAAATATAGCACTTAAAAGCGTGTTTTACGATTCCTAAAGTAATAAAACTGTGGCTTGTCTGTGAATACCTTAATGTGGGTGCAGATAGCATTGACAACGGTTGCACTATACTGGCTTAAATTTGCATAGATAAGACACTGTCTACTTTGAACTGTGTGCGGGTCTTTTCAACACGAGACGTAAAAAGAATTACAGGACTGGTTTTCTTTCTTGCCTTTTCCTTTGCTGAATGATTCATTCAAGTTGTACATTTTTTTAATTGTTTATAGTATCACTAGATATAGAGAATAAGGTATGAGAAAAATAACGCTTTATCTAAAATATTTTTCAGTGATTTTTTAAAATCTGCTTCAATAAGTTAAGAATTAATAGTCGGAAGATAGACTTTAAATATAAAGTAGGTTTTCTACTATCAGCTAAGCCTCTGATTAAAAACATTGCTATGACAAAAATAAGATGTAGAAAAATAACTAATGAATTGGATTTTTTTTTCGATTTGATAATTGACAAAGTGTAATAATAATGCGTGATGTCAATTTTCTAAATATTTTATATTTCAACATTTAATTTAATTATACATTCGAACATTTCTTGAAAGTGTTATATTATCGGGGAATTATTCGGGGCCAGGATAGGCCATCCTGACCGCATATGCGGGGCTCTCAAGACGGTCTATTATGGTGCTGAGTAGAAGTGAAACGTTTTTGTATGGTCAAAATCTAGCGCTAGTCAGTCGGTTTTGTGAAAATCTGTTTTAAATGGTTGACTTTAAAAATTATTTCAAAGTCTGACTAGATGATGAGGAAAAAAATTAATTTTTTGAATGTTCATTTTATATTTTTGGTATTTTTAAACACTCTAGGTTTTTATGGAAATGTGCAAAAAATATTTGAGTTAGACCAGTAGAAAAATGTTTGGTCATGACTGGCTAGCCAGAATCAGATTTTTTTTGGCGAAAATAGAAAAAACGTGGTTACCGACCGGCCTTACTTTGTAATTAAATATTATAAAACAAAAGGTCATTTCCAACTTTTTTATTGTTTGATATTCATCCGTAGAGTATTGTGAATTTGAAATTTTTTATTTATTGATACCAGGGGGCCAACGCTTTTAGCGTTTTCGAGCTTTTAGTTTGCTGGCTTGAATTTGAAATGAACGGGGATTCCAAAGAAATTTTCTAAGTAGTACTCATCTCGTGTAACGTTTCCAGAGTATAAGTCATATATAAATCACTTTTATAAGAGTATATTTGGTTTGTAATATTGGATATACACCTGACACGTGTTGCATGCGATCGAGAAATAACCGCAGCATCTCACTTAACGGTTTAGGTCGACTTAAAAGTACTCTGGCAGCTGTTCATTGACGTCAATTCCTTTTAATGAACTTTAGAGGATAGCATGAATCTGCTACTTTTCTCGTTTCTTCTTTGTATTTCCCCCTCTGTTTACGGAAGTATATTATACTCGATCGCCATATAATCGAAATCCCATTGCCTTGGGTCTGACAATGACAGTTCTTCATCCGTAATTTTCAATCCGTGAATTACCATATATATCTAGACTCAGAAGCCATGTGCAAGGTATTGAAATACGTAATTGAAACGGTAATCTGCAACTGCAAAAAAAAAAAAAAGAAAAACACTTTACTATACGGTACATGGAAGAGTTATTATCAAAGCGAAGAATTCACCAGTCATATTTCAACTTGAGATGATGGATGTTATTGCTTTTTAATTCTTGGTCACAATTTCAATTTCTAAATTGTCCCATTTTGAAGACTTCACTGAGAGAAAAAAGTTGCGGTAACAAAATAATGTGGTTGGGCAGTTTTTGTTCGTTTTATAAAAATTTGTTTGTGATTACTAAAAATTAGGTTGTGTAACAAAATAATTTATTTGGCTTAAATAACAATTTTTGTTAATTAACGTTTATTACTTGTAACCCAGTTTTCAACGTGACTGATGTGAGCTTATATCCAGAGAAAGCAACGTATTGTTGATTTGATCTATGAGCTTTTTAAATTAAGAATGTTTGTTGTTTAGAGTTGGATTCCTATAGAAGGTGACAGAGGTTATAGTGATTTTCCTGGATTTGACTTTAGAACTTAGAATTATGAACATAGTTTCTTTGTTTATTAATTACAAAATAAAATAAAAATACTCCTTGTTTAATGAAAAACCTAGAAGACGAGAAAATTCTTTCTTTCAGTAAAACGCATTTAATTTTCAATTTCGTCTATAATCTATAAGATTTCTCGACGGGTAGAGTTGGATAAAATCTTGCAAGATTTTGGAACATAGGATTTGATACAAGTCCTGCGCCAACAAGATTTGCGATAGAATTTGAATGAGAATCTGTTGATAGAAAAGTATATAATTTCTCGATGGATAGAATTTGATGGAAATATCCTGATGTCGAAACACATGATTTGATGCTAGTCTTCTACCTATCAAAAACTTGACCTAGTATGTCTATGAAATGTGCTGATATATTTTGATTCATGAAATTCGTTTGAATGAATTAGGTAGGATTTTTATCAAATTTGCTGATAGAATTTTAGTCGTGTAATTTGTTTGATTCAATTTACCCTTAATGTATAGAATTTTTTTCGATATCATCTTTAAGTCTGGATAGAGAATCTATCAAATTTGATAGTTTTTTATGCCTTTTTCAGAAAGGTGGAATTCTAATCAAATTCATTGAATACTTTTGAAATAAAAACAACATTAGTCACTTTTGGTAACTTCTTCATATTTTTTTCAAGTAAATTAGGCTGTGGCCGCCCTGGATGTTAGTAAAATTGGAATTAGAACAATGTGCCTTGAAAGTCGGCCTTGATTCTTCTTCGATCAGATCACAATTTTATTGTCAGCAGCAGGAATGCGTCATGGAGAAATTCTGTTGCCTCGCTAAAATTCAAGGTGTCTTTTTTAAGCGTATCTTGTACATCTTCCTGACTTTTGTTCTGGGCGGCCTACACAATAGGTTCCAACTCGTGACAAATTTATAAAATTTGCGAGCCATGGATCTCCTTTGTTCGATTCTCGGCAGTTTTCTTGGCAGACCGAGGCTCGCCGCTTGCTTGCAAATTGTTCGTCTACGCACCTTCTTGGAATTTCCGAAGATTCGTTTCACCTATTACAAGCCTACCTCAGGAGCTATACGTTACGTCCCTAACGGCTATGTTCTACAGTTCTTCCCTCTTGAGCTCAAGGCTTAAGGAACTCCTTGCAAAAATATATTTATATTATTACGATTGCGGAAACAAAAATTAAAAAGTCTGTTTCTACATTTTTGCATTTGGCAGGGTTTCAGTTTAAGATTAGGGGTCCTCCATAAACCACCCGAGTCGAAATATAGACCCTACTTTAACGCTATTCATGCCCTCATTTGTAGGGGCTAAGGTTTTAAAGTAGATGCAATTCCAATGCGATTTTTGCCCCTACTTTGGCACTCTAATGGGTACAAATTTACACAAATTCACATTCTATCTTCCTGTACAAAATAAAATTATTTGAGGAAAGATTGACAAAAGTAGAGCAATACGAAGACTTTTGCGCAATATTTCAAGTTATTTTGCATAATCATTCAACATCAATTCCTTATTAAGCGTTGAAAACAATATATATTATTTATTGAATGAATGAATAAAGATACAAAATAATTTTGGTTTTTTCATGCGTCAACAAATCCTAAGTTTTATGCAACTTAAAATGAAAATTTATATTTGTTGTTAAATAAAGACGCAAAATGTTATGAACTATATACAAAATGTCGCAATGTCATTGTTTCACTCAATTTTTGTTAATCTGTCGTCAAATAATATTCTTTTCGTGCACTTTTAAATTCCTTTTGCTGATGAATTATTAATCACAACACAAAATGCTCTCAAACAGGGCAAACTCTTAAATAGTTGGATTTTAACCAAAAAAGATTTTCTACGAAAAATTTTGATTTTCAAAAATAAATTTAATATTCAACAAAGAGAGAGACGACTTTTTTTACCATAAAAAATGAATTTTCAATCCAAAAGGACGAATTTTTAACAAAAGAAAGTTGAGTTTTTGGCAAAAAAGATGATTTAACAGTATAGTTAAATTCTCAACAAAAAGATTTAAATTTCAAAAACAGAATTTAATTTTAACCATATATCTGCATTCTAAACCTGCAAAGATGAATTTTCAATCAAATATTTGAATTTTGAACTAAAAAAATAAATTTTCAACCAAAAATGAAATAATTAAAATTTCACTTTAAAAAATTACTTGTCGACAAAAAAAAATGAATTTTCAACAAGTTCAGTTTGCTTAAAAAAGACGAATTAAAAAAAAATTGAATCCTCAATAAAATAGATGAATTTTAAACAAAGGAAATTATTTTTCTACCCAAAGACTGATTAACAAAAAGGAGTTATTTTTTCAAGCTAAAAAGTCGAATGTTTTAGAAAAGAGTCGATTTTTAAAACGAAAAAGATAAAATTTGAAAAGGAAAGTTAATTTTCAATAAAAAAAAACGTGAATTTTCTACCAAACAGTTAAATTTTCAAATAAAAAAGACAAATTTTTAACTAAAAATGGAATCTTAAAATTTTAATTAAACAAAAGAATTTTCAACCAGTTGAATTAAATCAAACTAGCTGTGAGTTTGATCTCGAGTGTTTCCCTAGTGGGCACGAAATTTGAGAACGAAATTGGGACGTCCTAAAAACGTTTCTTGGACGTACCAATCAAAAGACGTTATTTGAACGTTTCAAAAACTATCCTATGTCAGACCCAATAATGTTCTGAAAACGTTTCATGTTCCAAATACGTCCTAAAAACGTCTCTGGAACATTGTATGTTTAAGGTACGTTATTTGGACTGACTTAGGACCTTTTTGAGCCGTTCTGATAACATTCTTTATTGTTTGTGCCCACTGGGTCCACTTTTTTTGTATTTATATTTATATGGTACTCATTCCACGAGCATTTTGCTTCCCGTTAGCAAATGTATTTGCTTCCTCATAGAGGAAGCATTAGTGATATTTTAAATAATACAAAAACTAAAGTTTACATTTTGATCAATTTAAACATAGAAATTTACAAAAAATACAAAATTAAAAAATAATACAAAATTTTTTTAAAATTCTATATGATAAATCAGACAAATGAAATTTTGTATTTGAAAGGGTAATTTTTCGAGCTGGAAAAAGGAAGGCGGAAGTTCTGACGCGCACCCTATCCCTTTCCCAGATTTATGATTTTTTGTTTACAAAAATTGTCAGAACTATTTTATTTGAAAATTTATGATCAAAAAGTATTTTCTATCCATGGATAAACTTTGAATTATGTCGATGAAAAAAGTTTTTTTATTTAAAACAGTTGTTAGAAATATTATAAATGATCATAACTTCCTTACTCTTTAATAAAGAATATTAATATTATAGGTCAATCGATTCATCTCGAATCAACACATCTTTTCTATTCTCGCATCAACTTTAAATTATTATGAGAATGAAAAAAATTTTACTGTAAAAAACCGATTTTGGAAATATATAAAGTGCTAAAAAAATGCAATAAACATTTTTAGAAATACTGACATCCACACATACACACACTAATCCGGACAATTGCCTAGAACATTGTATTAGACATTTTTAAATTTAGGAACATTTAATTAAATGAATTAAAATTTTTTCAAATTCTAACCATTATAAAGTTTCCTTTACAAGGAAGCAAAAAGACAAACTTTTAATAAAATAGCTGAATTCTCAACCAGAAAGATGAAATTTCAACAAATAAGTATTTTATTTTTCTACCTGAAAAGATGAATTTTCAACAAAATACATGAATTTTCTACCAAATAGTTGAATTTTTACCTTATAATGGATAAATTTTCAACCAAAAATGGAATAGTTAGATTTTTAGATGAAAGAATTAATTTTTAACAAAAAAAAATGTTCATCCGAGTAGTTGAATTTTCAACCAAAAAAGATTAATTTTTAACCAAGAAGTTTAATTCTCTGCTAAAATTGACGTATTTTAAACACAATTATTAGATTTTTAAGCCAGAATGGCGAATTATCTACTAAACAGTTGAATTTCCTACCCAAAAATATGGGTTTTCAACGAAAAAGTAAATTTCGTATCAAATAATTAAATTTTTAACTAAATAGTTTTCGTCCTAACCAAATAGTTCAATTTTCAACCAAATTGTTGAATTTTAAACAAAAAGGTGAATTTTCAAACAAAAAATATGAATTCTAAACGAATCATAATAGTTGATATCTCAGCTAAAAAAGTATTTTAATTTAAAATAAAAATCAGTCGAACTTAACCATAAAAGACGAATTATGAACCAAATAGTTGATTCCTTAACCAAAAGATACGGAATATTGACATTTTCAGAAAAAAAAATAATTCTCAACCAAAGAAATTAACGAATTTAAAAAAAATAGTTCAATTTCCAAACAAAGAAATTAATTTTCAACAAAAATGTGTAGTCTTAAAAAAAAAATTTCTACACAAGAGTTCAACATTCAACCAAATGGTTGAAATTTCAATCAAAAAGATAATTTTTTAACTGAGAAGATTAACTTTCTACCGAAAAAGATGAATTTTCAGCTAGAAAATATAAATTTTCAACCAAATAGTTTAAATTTTTATTTAAAAATACCACTTTCCAATCAAAATAGAAAAGAATTTTCATCAAAATAGTTAAATTTTCAACCAATCAGATGAATCTTCATTTTCTATCAAAAAGATGACTTTTGAAGGAAATAGTTGCATTTTTAATAAAATATTTAAAATGTCAACCAAATTGTAGAATTTTGAACCAAACGTGACGAATCCTGAACCAAAAATATATTAGAAGACTTTACAACTAAAGAAAATTGATCTTTTAACCAAAAATAATTGGATTTTCTTATTGGGATCTATTATAATTGGATTAACATTAAAAAAAAAAGAAGAGAAACAGGGGAGAAAGGGGAAGTTTCTTGGAAAAACGGTGAAAAGGGGAATCTGAAGTATGAAAGCGATTTTCAAACTAATATGAAGTTATTATTGAACTGTGCCG
>CAKNWT010198214.1:0-12100 GCA_932066315.1 Andricus coriarius | reverse complement strand
TTGAAATCGCTGCTTATTTTGAACCTACTTTGCTGCTTTAGCGCCTACTAAGATAGGAGTTATAGCTTCAAAGTAGAGCCTAAATTTCGACTCGGGCGAGTCGAAATTTAGACCCTGCTTTGACGCTATTTAAACTTATAGCCCCTACTTTAAGGTATTTACTCCTAGAGAATGAAACATTAGAGCCTACTTTGACTCCATTTGAACCTACAGGCCCTGCTATGAATATTTAGAAGCTACGGTCTTCCGATTCAAGAACCTATACTTTCACGCTATAAAACTTCTCTTCCTTGATGTTGACCCTACTTTGAATCTTTTAAACCTACTATCTTAAAATTCGAACGCTATATACAGTGGATTTAAGAGAATTACACTGCGAACTATAACGAAGAAGGAACAAACTGACTCGAGATTCAGAAACGTCCTCCAGTATCAACAAAGAAAATTAAAAATATCTAAGGTCAACAGGTTTATTATTCAATATAATATTTAATCATTGTCAGCACTCATCACAAAAATTCTTAGAATTTAAAATCACCTGAAGCATATTTTTCTTCTTTAATAAAAAATACTCTTCACTTTATATGCACGCTTATACTTTTATACCTTATTCTGATAATTTCCCGGTTTCTATATATAATAATAATTAATTAATATTTGGACAAGAAACGTAAAATGACGTATAAAAAATATATTTTCTGTACTTTATTATAATAACACAATAAAATACGGGAAATATATTTTTTATACGTCATTTTACATTTTTTGTCGAAATATTAATACATTTTTATTATTATTATTATTATTGCCAGTGTAGGGTCTGGAGCATCAATGTACGTTCAAATTTAGACCCTACTTTGAAGCTAAACGTGGAAAAACGGCCGATTTCGGAAGTTTTTAGCGTCAAAGTAGGGTCTAAATTGAATTGAAATCGCTGCTTATTTTGCACCTACTTTGCTGCTCCAGCGCCTACTAAGATAGGAGTTATAGGTTCAAAGTAGGGCCTAAATTTCGACTCGGAAGAGCAAAAACCTCTTCCAAAGTTGGGATTAATATAAAAATTCGGTGAATTATATCACCATAAAAATGAAAAATAACGAGTCCGCTTGTAACATATTCAAAGCCGCATTGTTAAAATATTTAGAACTTCAATTCGCTTGCAGTTTGAAAACCAAAATCGCAATCTATTTAAAAATCGCCCATAGACGTGAAAAGGGCTTTCCAATCCAATATTATATTTAAATATAATTCTATTAAGAGAAAACTATATATACAATGGTGTTCTTTTTATAAATCGTTAAGAATTACATTAATTTTTCACTTACTTTATTATTTAAGCTCGTTCGGCCGATTAAAGACTTTTCCGTGCTACTGGCCCGAGAACTATACCCTTATCTGCTTTCAAACTGAATTGAATATTTTAATGTATCTCTCGAAATAACATCAACAATGAAGACGCAATATATATATATATATATATATATATATATATATTCAGGCATTCATTTTGCTTTTATGTTCTCCCCTTTTCTTGATCAAGTGGCTTTGCTCGTTATAGGTTAAACATTCTACTATTTACGTATCGCTCGAATAATCAATTCATTTTTTTAATATTACCTATATATAGCTAACGTTTTAGCTAACGTTTATACTTAATTCATCTGGACTGACATCGGGAACGGCGTGTTTCGTTTTGGCGTGCCAAGACAGCGTCATTTTTTACTTTAGCCTACCGTCGCCACATTTTAAACCAACACATTGCCAATGATAGCTGCAGAACGAGTCATGCACACACCGAGCACTCCAGGACACATACTATCTGGTTGTGCAACTCACACGGAAACGACGTACATTCAAAGGCACAATGTGGCACTAAGATTACCATCTCTGACACTCTTATGACATTAGTCCTGATACCACTCCGCCAAAAGATCCTAGGGTAATAAAGTCAATTGTCGAAAATGAGAAGTGCCGAATATACTGAAACTATATATTCTCGACAATCGTTTCCGTGGCGCACTCGAGGCCTGGCTTCGAAAAACGTACCTTTCGTTATCGAATTTTTGGCACCAGCCGACAAGAACATCACAGCCAATGAGAATAAAACGCAAGACAGGTATAAAGACTTTATATATAGGGGAGTTGCGACGGTTATACCCAAAATATTCTGTTGAGCTAGTCGTCGTGATCATTGGTGCTCTTGGAGGTGCCAATCTTTCATCGGTTCATAGCCTGAAAAGCATCCCTGTATGTGAAACACGAAGTAGTATAAGGAGATCCAACTCTATGGGCCATTTCGGAAAATTGTACCCCCACTTTTCCGTGCCCACATCCTATAGCACTTCGGATTACGTCTTCTAGCGCCTCTTACGGAAACCGTTATAACGTAGGTTTTAGAGTTGGGTTTCAACAGTTTCAAATTTTGTCCTGAGAGGCGCTACAATACGTAATCTGGTATGCTGTGGATATGCTATAGGAAGTGGGCACGGAAAAATGGGGGGTATCCTTATATTAAAGTTGGATCTCCTTATACTACTTCGTGATGTGCACGAAATAGAGAGATACTGGGGGGGGGGGGGGAATGCAGAAGGCAGTCATCCTTGGGTCGCTCCGTATTCTCAGAGTGCACCAGACTTTTACCGGATCGTCGTATTGAGTCCATCGCAGACTGTAATCACCTATCATACGGTCGCGAGACGTGGTTACAGCTGAAATGTTACCACGATTTGGTCGGGAGCGGGAGCCATTTTTTGGAATGGCACCCGCTTCTGGTGAAATCTCGCGGTTGTCCTTATGACAAAATTTGAACTATATGCTAAGGGTTTCTGATTAATATTGGTACAATAATTAATAAGCAGTAGCGGACAATTGTCCTGGGTGGTCCCCGAAGGGATAACTCCTCGGCGGATGTGTAACAACCGTGCTGAAAGCTGAATGGCACCTGGTTGAGGTGTCTCTAACGGTGACTGGCATACCGGGCGATCTCTCAGAGTATGCAGCCTTATACGTATATGCGGGGCTCTGCAAGGACGAAAGAACCCAATTTCCTAACTGCTCGTGGGAACAACAATGACACCACCAAAAAGTTGTAGATGCGGTTTAAAACGATCGAAACGATCGGATGACTTGATAGACTGCTACGGTGCCAGCATTATCCCTGTGCAAGGAGACTTTATGTTGCGTATGCACACTCTGTGGTGCCTGAAACACCCAGAGCTTCAGCACGTTTCGCATTACTGATTGCTGCAGGCGAAGATGCGAAAGCGACATTAAGACCAATCGCAGAAAGCAGGCACCTTCTGAGAGATGATCGCGATTTCAGGAGAAGGAGGAACATTAACATCCAGGTTTCTCCTAAGCACCAACCAGACCAGAGGTCCGACCTCTGGACCATCAATTGTTCAGTTTATCGTGCTGCGTGAGCTTTGGCTGATTCAAATCGAAGGCTAAAACCGACGATAGATCAAAAGACCAAAATACACTTGCATCAACTAAACAAGAAGATTGGATGGGCGAGACAGAAAGCGTTCCGTGTTCAGCGTATGATTGACTACATAACATCTGGTAAACCGTTCACGGAAAGGGTTCAAAAGTTCGCCCAAGATCTGAGGATCTACAACCACACACTCAACAAGTCAAAGCTGCTGACAATCAAGCAGCATATTGTTTACAAAATACAGCTGTTATCTGTAAAACTCGAAATATTGACAGTTTTTGGTTATAAACATTCTTTATTCACTATATTGCATTTTCCGCATTATCTAATTTGGCTTTTAATGATCTCATTTGTCAAATTAAACTGTTGATACTTGTTGTTATATAAGCCTAAGGTGTACAAAACAAGGTAACAATAATATGTTTTGAAAAAGTTCGTCACAAAAAATATAAAAAATCGCAAAATTAAAAGTGGTTCAACTTGCCCCGGTCTTCCCTAATTATAAAAAGTAAAATGTGTACATTATTTTGTAATATCTGAATAAGCAGCCCCAGACTGAGTTACATAAATAAATATAATATACATTTGATATAAGAAAGTTGAAAATAATGTAGAACAGTTCACATTTTCGACAAAATCGAGTGCGAAGCACGAGACATGTGATGAGAATGTGTTCGTTAAAGCCGAAGGAGCTTCAACAAAAGAGAAATCACAATCACCAAATTACAGTTGCTGATGCTTTGAACTTTAATTTTAAAAGGCCTGCGCACCTCGGGAAATAGTTCACTAATTAAAATTTGAAACAAAAAGCGTCTCTTGATAAAATGAAATCTTAAGTTTTTATTTATGAGATATAACACCATTAGTTTGAAAAAATATAATAAGGGAAATGTTACCTGATGATATTTACTAATATTTAATGGAATTTATTTTGATACAGAGTAAATTCAAAATAATTTTCATATAGGATATTATTGGAAAAAATACGCTAAATAAAAACCTCTAACTGAGAAAATTATTTTTCCAAATACAATTGTATGTATAATTTTAGGAAGATGGTATTATAGAATAAGGCTGCTTGTATAGACATTGGGCATGCCAATGACAATAAACGGATTAATTATGCAAGATAATATGGTATAGACTAACGTACATAAATATCGATTGATTGCAAAGCTCTTTTGATTTGATATTCCTAAGAATATTTATAATTCAATAATCTCTCAGAAAATTAAAGTGTCCAATCTTACAAAACTATGGTCTTGGATGAAAAGACATCACTGGAATAATTTTAGTTAAAAATCTAAGTTAATTCTTTACGCAGGAAAAACAAGAGACCAATTTTGTTGCATATATAATTAAAAAAATAAGGTTAAACATTCACCGCAGGGTCTCACTGGGAGCAACTGCCATCTAAAAATTCGCACCTCCGAGAGCACCTATCACAAGGACAATTACTTGTACCGAATATTTTGGGTACAGTCTTCGCAGCTCCAATTTAAGGTCTTGGTACCTCTCCTCATTTTCTTTCTCCTTGGCAGTGATGTTGTATTCGGAAGGGGCCGAGAATCCGATCACGAATATAGTTCGTTTCTCGAAATCTTGGAGAACAATGTCAGGCCTCGAGTGTGCAACGGAGACTGCTGTCCGAAAATCGTAGTTCCAGAAAATTTGGCACTACTCGTTTTGGACAATTGACTCTATCTCCCTTGGAGCGTTCAGCAGGGCAGGGTCGCGGCCAACACCGTAAGAGCGACAAAGATGGTAATAAAGGACTATTAGGGCCGCATTATGTCTGTAGATGTACGTCGTGCCTGCGTGGGTGGGACACCCCGATAGTGTGTGTTCCAGGTACTCAGCGTGTGCATGACACGCTCTGCACCTATCGCTCGGAACTTCTTGACATAAAATGCGGTCACGGTATGCTAAGGTGGAAATGAAACCGTCCTGGTATGCGAAAATGAAACCCTCTGTACCTGAATTAAGCCATGATGATCTGCGGAAAGCAAAAGTTTGCTTCTTCGACAAGGACTGTTTTTCTACATTTCTGTGAAAATTTCCGTGCATTTTTTTTGTCGAGTAGCTTTTGATAGAATTTTTGAACTTCCGCTTTTTTCACTTCGGTTTTCAGAAGTGAAGCATCTAGATGGAATAATGCACTTTCCTCACTTCTGATGTTAAAATTAAGGCCAAGGGTCTCGGCCGCTTGCTCCGCGGCTTTGTAAAGGAACGCTCCTTGGCCAATCATCTGGTGGTTCCTGACCATTTTTAGGAGAGGATCTCTGTCATTGGCTACGATATAAGCTGTACTTAGAACAATTCGGTTATGAAGACACTGGAGATTCAGAAGTCCGTGTCCGTCTTGACGGCGTGAAATGTATAATCGCGGAACTGACGAATTGATATGCAAGCTTTTATGCATATGGATGATCTTACGTGTGGTGACATCCAGTGTTAATATGTCTGATAACACCTATATCCACAAGCTCAGGGTCCTCGGGAACGCCAACAATCTTTCCGTTCTTCAGATGAATTTTGGCTTATTTATCCAATCCAAAGTCCATCCCAATCCCTCCTGTGTACTTCGCGACGGTATTTATGGCAGTTCGAAGTTTGCCTTTACCAGAGGCATAGAGCTTCAGGTCATCCATATAAAAAACATGAGTGACCTTATGCTCGCGCTGGTTAGTGTCGTCACAGAGGTATCCAGAAGAATTTCGTAGTGCGAAAGATAGAGGCAGAAGTGTGATGCAAAAAAGCAAAGGGCTCATGGTATCGCCCTGAAAGACGCCCCTCTGGAAGGTGACGTTGTTTGTTGTCACACGATAATTTCCAGATGAGATAGTAAATCTAGTGATTCAAAGAGGCAATAATCTCTCTATGCATCTCACTATAGAACTGAAGGGCCTATGACAAAGCCACCGAACGCGTCCTCGGGTTGCGGATAGGTCCTGTAGGAATAACCCCTAAGCGGAGGCGTAACAACCGTGCAGAAAGCTGAGTGGCACCTGGGTGAGGTATCTTAAACGGTGACTCTGGGATACCGGGCGACCTCTCAGAGTATGCAGCCTTATCCTTGCATGCGGACCTCTACAAGGACGGAAAACCCCTTTCCCTAGCTGCTCGTGGGAACAACAATGACACCACCAAAACACCAAAAAGTTGTAAATGCGGTTCAAAACTATCGAACGCGCAGAGCACCCGACAATGGGTCGGCGAAGAATGCCGATGATCCTAGGGTTCGGGGTGCTGAAAATAATATAGATGGAAGCACGACAACGAACCGTCAAAACGACCACATTGAGTGGACGAATCAACTCAAGGATGATTGCTAGACTGCTACGATGCCAGCATTATACCTGTTCATCGAGGCTTTATGGCGCGTATGCATACTCTGTGGAGCCAAAATAGACAGAGCTTCAGCACGTTTCGATTCAATCGTTGCGAAATCAACGTGCCTACCCCTGGAAAAATAGATATGTACACGGAGTGCTTCCCCAACCGCTGCTTTATCAAGCTGCAGCCGAAGATGAGGAAGCAACATTAAGACCAACCGCGAAAAGCAGGCACCTGCTGGGAGATGATCACGATTTCAGGACAAGATGGAACATTAACAAAAAAGTTCCTCCTAAGCCCCAAGATCTGACTCAAATGGAAGCCTCCCTTCATGGAGAAATCTCGCAAGAGTCCGACCTCTGGACCATCACAATTGCTCAGTTCATGGTACTGCGAGAGCTTTGGCTGATTCAAATCGAAGGCTCAAACCGACGATGGTTCAAAAGACCAAAAAAAGCTTGCATCAACTGAACAAGAAAATTGCATGGGCAAGACAGAGTGCGTCTCGTGTGATTGACTACATAACATTAGGTAGACCATTCACGGAAAGGGTTCGAAAGTTCACCCAGGAACTGAGGATCTTGAATCACACACTAAAAAAGTCGAAGCTGCTGACAATCAAGCAGCATATTGTTGACAAAATACGGCTGTTATCTGACGCAAGGAGGAGAATACAGAAGAGGGAGAGATGGATCAGGGTGAATTAAAAGTTTCTCCCTGACCCATCTCGCCTGTTCAGTGATCACCCTGTTTCTGTCAAAAATCCACCCAAGCCCAACGAGGTAGAGACTTTTTGGAGAGAGGTATGCAAGATTCCGAAAACACTTAAGTTGAAAGAAGATACTGACAATATCATCCGCTTCACGGAATTTTGCGACAACGTCATAAAATTTGAGGAGGAATGTCCATCAATCACTGCCGAAGAGGTGAAAAAAGCACTTAGAGGCACGAAGAACTTTACAGCTGCAGAACCAGCTGGTATCAAGAACTTCTAGTGGACGAACCTTACTTCTACACACCAACATCTGGCCCGCATATTCACCTCATATTTAAAGTTGGAAACGCCCATTCCGCTGTGGCTGGTGTTAGGACCAGCTGTACTCCTACAGAAAAAAGGCAAATTGTCCGACAAGAGAATCACAGGCCAATAAATTGTTTGAACACACTGTATCAGATATTTAACACTAACCTAAACAACAGGATTCTTCGAAGGGATGAGCGTGTGCGGAGAGAGATGTACGAACAACGTGGCTCGAAAAAAGGTGTAGCAGGCTGCCGAGAGAACATGCTAATTGACAGCTGCATCTGCAAATATGCAGCAGCCCATCATTGCGTCCTGTCAATGGCGCGGATTGACTTCCGGAAAGCTTTCGATTCAACCTCTCATGGACTTATCATCTGTCTGTTGGAAAGCTTGAAGGTTCATCCATACATAGTGAGATACATAGAGAGATTGATGCCCCTTTGGAAAACTAGATTTACTGTCTCATCTGGAAATTTTCGTGTGGCAACGAACAAAGTCACCTTCCAGAAGGGCGTCTTTTAGAGCGATATACAGTGGGCTGGATTACATAAAAAATCGGCAAAACCCCAAAAGTGAGTTTTCAAATATTGAATTTTTATGTATTAAATTTCATACAATAGGTGTTTCTACACTCTATTCTAGAAGGACTGGCTTCTAGCCTTCGACCTGTTCAACTGACGACAGTCCGAACCTAATCTTTTTCGAGTGAGGTGCGCAACGATTTAGTGCATCGAAATATTCGACTCGCGCGAAGTCAAATATTATCTGTTTTACGCTGCCGATTTTAAAACGGTTTAATGACCAGCAATGTTAAAGGTACGTAGATTACACAGCCCCACAAAAAAAGCAGGTTGTCCGACGGACAACAGTAGTCACATCCTATGAATTTTGGGTCGCTGAATCCAAATCCAAGGTCAGAATCCCGCCATCACCCTCAGATCTTTTTCTAACCTCAAAAAACATCGTTTTTTCGGCTGTTTTTGCATTAAAAAGTATTTTTAAAAAAACCCGTGTTTTTTTTTATTCAAGCCACAAATTCGGAATCAGCGGTGAAAAATACACAGAAATTGTCTCTTTTGGTCCGTTGGGCCCAATACTCTGCTATGGGGGAGGGGCTGCATAGAGAACAATACCGTAAAACCTTGCCGAAACAAATTTGATGTTTCGCCAAACCAGAGTCGCCTTCCCAGGGCCTTGTCTCGGCCACTGTATTATGTAACCTAGCTTTAGCCGCTGTGTTGGCTGCGACAAATACGCAGACCCCTCCCCTATAGAAGGAAGTCTCGAATTTTGGCCATTGATCTGGGACACTCTTTCGAGCGCCTTCCAGGTGGCCTCCCTGAATATCTCAAACTGCTCCGCAGTAAGCAGTGACTCTGGGTAGCTCGTCTCCATTACCACCACCGTCAAGGGGTTAGCTTGTACCTCTTCGTAGACTTAGCCCCCCCCCCCGGGGGGGGGTTTTCCTCTTAGCCACACCTTCTCTTCTGGGCCGCGGTGCTGGTTGGCGGCGTTGTGGAAATGGACAATTTCTATGTACTTCGAACCGCTAAATGTTCATTTTGTGTCAGAATTTCCGAACAAGTTTGTATTCTTTGGTAACATGTTTTCTATCACCAAAAAAGTCAACACGATAATAATTTTTTTGAGGTTAGGACGTGAAAAAAAGCTAATTTGAGAATTCTGAGTGCGGATTCGGATTCAGCGACTCGAAATTTATGGGATGTGACTACTCTGGCTTGGCGAAACATCAAATTTGTTTCGGCAAGGTTTTACGGTATATTGTCCTCTCTGCAGCTCCTCCCCCTCCGCAAAGTACTGGGCCCAACGGACCACAAGAGACAATTTCTATGTATTTTCCGCCGCTGAATTCGAAGTTGTGGTCTAAATTTACAAAAGAAACACGGGTTTTTGTGTTACATACTTTTCAATGTAAGAACAGTAAAAAAAACTATGTTTTTTGAGGTTAGAAAAAAACCTGAGGTTGATGGCGGAATTCTGACTTTGGATTCGGATTCAGCGACCCAAAATCCATAGGATGTGACTACTCTTGTCCGTCGAACAAGCTACTTTTCTTTGTGGGGCTGTGTTATTTTTGTATGAAAATTTTTATTTAAAATACTACTAAGGTTCAGAACCGATGAAAGCTTGCTGCGGAATGCTGCAGACCTGGCTTTGGGAACCGAAAATCACATGTGTCACGCTCGGCACGTTTTTTCACGCACAGTCCCGAGCGGATGTTACTACTAGCGTTTCCAACGGCCAAGGCAAAGAGAAGCTACTTGTCAGGAGAGTTGAAAGCAAATCTGGAGATTAAACAAAGATTTAAAAAAAAATTGTTATTAATAATCAAAATACAGAATTATAATAGAATTGCATTATATAAAAGCAAAATGATATGAAATAAAATCTTTTTTTTTCAGTTGCAAACTTCTTTCAAAGAAAATAAATTTATCAGCAGCAAAGATAAAGTATGGTTTAATTTAACCGATGGAATAATTTACTGACGATTTAGAATCCGCTACTTCTTCTGACAACGACGATGAAAATCCTGATTAATCATTTGTTACTGAATGTTATTGAATGCATTACAACCAAATTTTCCGAAATGATCTTAAGTTTTACCTTTACTTTAGGAAAATCAAATCTATTTTTCTAAATTCTTATTCAAACGTTTGGATAAAAAAACTTTTAAAACCTCTAAATATTAATTTCTAATAAAAAAGTTGATTGTGAGTAGTGTAAAAGAATTCTTCCAGTGCGCCATTTTTTTCTAAATTTTGTTTCCAGATTTTAAAAAAGTCACTTCATATCCGTAAATTTGTCCGATTTTCATAATAGATTTCACATAGAAATAGTGGCTGCAGGTCTCTCTCACGAAAATTGAACACTTCTTATCACACAAGCCCACAAAAAAATAAAAGTGGTCTGAACTTTACATGTGACAAGGCTACCCTTATGGATTTTGAGCCGCTGAATCCGAATCCGGCCTTAGCATTTTTCCGAGACACTACAATTTTCCCCTAGCCTAGGGTAAATGTGTGAAATTTCGGAAGCTTCAGGCTCCGTTGAAGTTATATGTATTTACCCACGAAAAAGTTAATGGAACAACGTCGTTTGTACGTATTTCGGGTCGCACATTTCAAGCCTGACCCTAGAATTTTCTAAGTACTTCTAAAGATGGCAAAACGGCGGCAAGTCTCCCAGTGACATCTTTCGACCAAGAAAATTTTCTAAGTAATTTTAAAGATGGGTAAACTGCGGCAAGTCTTCCAGCCGGCATTTCTCGCCCAAGAAAATTTTCTAAGTAGTTCTAAAAATGGCAAAACTGCGGAAAGTCTCCCCAACGGCATCTCTCGCCCCAAAAAATGTTCAAATTAGTTGTAAAGATGGCGAAATTGTGGCAAGTCTCCGCAGCGGCATCTCTCGCCCAACAAAATGTTTTAAATAGTTCTAAATATGGCAGAACTGCGGCAAGTCTTCCAGTGGCATCTCTCATGGAAGAAAATATTGTAAGTAGTTTTGAAAATGACCAAATTTACAACTAGTTAGAAAATTTTCTTGGGCTAGAGATGCCGTTGGGAGACTTGCCCAATTTTTGCCATTTTTGTTTAAACTTAAACAATTTTCTGGAGGAGAGAGATGCCACTGTGAGACTTGCCACTGGTGAGAGATGCCGTACAAATGTAAATTTCACTGCGAGAAATGCCACGCGGGAGAGAAGCCGCTAGGTAGAGATGCCGCAGTTGTGACATGCCGCAGATGAGACATGCCGCAGATGAGACATGCTGCAGATGTGACATGCCGTAGATGTGATATGCCGCAAAAGTAACGCAAAGTAACGCAAAAGACGCAGATGTGACATGTCGCAGGTGTAACTTACCGCATGTGAGATGGTATGGACCAAAATGGAGCGGCATTATCAAGGACGATGAGATGAACACATGATGGCAGATTTTTGCTGGAGGTTAAAAACAGATGTTGCAAGTACAAGAAAAAGACGCAAAATTAATTCTCTTCAAAGGACGGTTGACGATAAACGAACAAGGAAAAATCAGAAAATCTAATATAAAAATTTCCCTAGGCTAGGGAAAATCCGAGGTACTGCAGAAAACTTCTTCTGTCAGATATGAAATCAGCAGTTAAAAATACGAAAAGACGTCAGCTTTTCCGTTCACAAACAAAAGCTCCGTTAAGCCGCAAGCTTTGCCCATTAATGCACTTTTTCCCATAGGCTAGGGATATTCAAAGATGTATGTATATCATTAAGCTATTTCCCTTTCGGCGAGCCTCTAGGGGTAAGC
>CAKNWT010198212.1:0-12511 GCA_932066315.1 Andricus coriarius | reverse complement strand
TTTGTTATGGAGAGCTGAAAGAGAGGACTCCAGATTTCCCATTTTTTTCATCAAGAGCTCAAATTTATCCTCGGAGATTTCGAGAGCCATTGTATCGAGTAACTGACGTAGCACAGAGATGGCAACACTAGCACACTGTACACCAGACACAACGACCTTGAGAAAATTGGCAGTTAGAACCACAACAGCTTTTTGCTAAAAATTGATTGCGCTAATGGTTTTAACACTCACAAACCATTAGAATTGAGCACACTAGTGACAAATAGTTGCTTTAAAAGCACTTTATAAATTACACTGCACGAACTCAGCCCGTAAACAACCAAAATTTTGACGAGCGATTAAACACGCGAAGGCACACGCCTATTTGGGAGCTGTCCAGTGGGTAAAAAGATATTGTCATCCTGACGACGTCGTTAAGACATCCCTAAGACGTCCATGTCAGTCCAATAGATGTCTTAAAGACTTCTAATCTCTTAAAGACGTCTCCTGGACATAAGACCTTCTTAGGAAATCAATTGGACTGACATGGACGTCCTAAGGATGTCTTTAGGACGTCCTCGGGATGACAATGACTTTTTGCCCTTTTTGAGGGTACTACACAGTTAGAAATTTTCATCGTAATTTTAAGTGAAAAGTAGATGAACCCAGTACAGTGACAAATGTACCTTAAATTTCTGAACATTTAGTATTGAAACTTAAGAACCTTGTATTGAAATTTAAGAAGCGAGTATTGAAACTTAAGAACCTTGTATTGAAACTTGAGAAGTGAGTATCGAAACTTAAGAACGTTGTATTGAAACTTAAGAACCGAGTCTTGAATCTTAAGAACCGTATATTGAAGCTTATGAACCTTGCGTATTGAATCCTAAGAAGTGAGAATTGAAACGTAAGAACCTAGTGTTGAGATGTAAGAACCGCGTATTGAAACTTATGAATCGAGTATTGGATCTTAAGAACTGTGTATGGAAACTTATCAGCCAAGTATTGAAACCTAATAACTGAGTATATTGAAACTTAAAAACCTAGTGATATAACTGTAATGCAATGGAAGAGTCTCGCCCTGGATGAACCACCTTCTTGATCACGGTAGCCTCTGCGCTAGGTAAGTATGCTTTTCTTCGCCACCCACGAACATTTAAAATATCAAAGAATGAAGTATATATTTCGAGACGAAGAATAGATGCGCCGTTTTAGACAATGAGATTATGGAAAACAAAGAGATTTTCAAACCGTCTAAAATATTATTTTTAGATTAGGGGAATCCAAGAGAGTATAAAAATATATAACTAAGACATCAAGAGATGTAGTATTTATGATGGATATAAACTTTACATGGTGCTAAAGGTCGCGTGACAAGATATGAGAGTGATCAAGTAACAAAATTTCAAACAAAATTTTAAAATATGTGTAAAATAGTTAAAAATTTTTTTGAACACGGGAAGTAAAATACTGTCAATATTTTTTCTCTCAATCGAACAAACTTTTTTAAATTCAATCAAAATGTATCTGAGTGAATTCCAATAATGAACCAATAGGAATGAACCATTCATAATTTTTTAAACAAAATATTTATGTGATTAAAAAATCGCTGCTGCTGCACAGTTTGAAACTACAAATATCAGTATTTATTGGTGGATGATTTTGTAATTTTCAATATTTAACAATTTTGGATAACGTCCTATCAATGAGAACAACTTTAATTTTGAACTATAGTTCAATTTTAATTTTAAGTTACATGCTACAGAGATGTAACTCGGTGCCCCGTCTCTGGCTTACTGACGAGACGAAGTCGTCACACACATATAAACGAATCACTCATCATTCGTTATATTCATATATGCGTACAAACCTCAAAGTTGAATTCTGATGCTCTCTTTTCTCACTCTTAAAATATCGCCCGCTTTGTGATGCTAAGGCGACACAATAAATAATAATTAGTAAACTAATCAAGGTTCGAAAACAATAAAGGCAACATTAGTTTTTTTTAATGCCGCCCGCTATAATAAAAGGGCTAACTAAAGAGGACAGAGCTTGAAATGGTAGATTAGCCGCCCGCTATACAGTGTTACAATTCAAATTTTTAAATGAACACATTATTGAAATTCAAGAAATGATATTTTGTGAATATTTGAAGAAGTTAAATAACGTTACTTATGTAAGATTGTCGGACAACTCGGCAGCTCCCTTGACGAAAGAGGCAAGAGACAAACTTTAGATACAGGTCAGTCCATCCTTCCCCGTGTAAGATTTAATAATACGACCTGATTGCCATTTAGACGGAGGGAGAGAACCGTGTCTAGTAAGCACCATACAACCAAATTTAGTATTATTATGAGGACTTCTCCATGTGTAACATAGTTGTAACGTCTGTAGGTGCTCCACATTCCACCTGCGCCAAAATGTTTGAGATATGGGGTCAAATTTTCCAAGTGTCCCCGCCTAAAATTCTGTTGTCGCCTATCTTATTCAAACTCCGCCCGATTGTAGTGCTAGTGGACCTCTTTAAATTCTGTGAAGGGGGCGTACCTAATACAACGGGTTCTCAAGATACAGGGGCCCCAATTTTCGACGATTCACCCCGACTGCTAACTTTCAATTGTACATAACTCCTGATACAGTCATCCAATTTTACTTTTTTATGAGGGTTTTAAAAAGGTATTTTAACAAGGTTTATAAAAAAATAATTATAAAACGATACAAAAATTATTTCACCTTGATTTTTCATTTTAAAAAACATTTTTGTGATTTTCTCCCAATGTGGCATTTTTGATATTCTTTTAATTAGTCTAGAAAAAAGCTTGATTTTTTCTCTTGAAAAACATCCCAAAACGAAAATGGGATGGAAAGTATTGGTTGAGTTGTAGAAGGTCATAAGAGCGCGGGTGCCTCACGCCAACTAGCCACGACGCTACTAGGCGTACTGTAGTGACTCAGTGGTTCTAATAATTGATTAAAATGATTTTTCCGTTAACGTCTTAGTGACTTTTTTTGTGTTAATCTCTTTTCCATTAAGAATTTGGCGTGGTTTTTGATGAGAGTCTCCTTGCCTTGCACATTTCGGGGTGTTTTTTTTACGTGAGTCCCCGTGCCTCTCACGTTTTGGGGTGCTTCTTGGTGTGAGTCCCCTTACCTCTCACAGTGCTACTTGAAAAATGATTTTTTTATTCAATTTAATATTCACGTTGCTCTTTTTTTCACGATCTATAATTTGAGATGAAATCTATTGTTTTTCTGGCTGCGAGATATCTAAATTGTTCTGAAAGTATCAAAAAGTCGGAATAGAAAAGAATTTTTGCTACGCGTAAGCAGGAACATCATTTTGATCAATTATTAGAACTACTGAGTCACTACAGCACGCTAAGTTGCGCCGTGGCTAGTTGGCACGGGGCACCCGTGCTCTTATGACCTTCTATATCTCAACTAGTACTTTTCATCCCATTTTCGTTTTGGGGTGTTTTTCAAGAGAAAAAATCGAGCTTTTTTTCTAGACACCTTTTTAAAACCCTAATAAAAAAGTAAAATTGGATAACTGTATCAGGAGTTATGTACAATTGAAAGTTAGCAGTCGGGGTGAATTGTCGAAAATTGGGGCCCCTGTATCTTGACAACCCGTTCTACTAGGTGCGCCCTTTTCACAGAATTTGAAGAGGTGCACTAGCACTACAATCTGACGGAGTTTGAATAAGATAGGCGACAACAAAATTTTAGGCGGGGACACTTGGCAAATTTTACCCCATATGCGTTGTACAATTTTCTATCGTGTTAATCTATTGTCAGGAATCTGCTCAACAGAGGATTCAAGAGGACTCGTAAGAGGAGCTCCTATTAAATAATGTCCTAGAGTTATTGAAGAAAAGTCATCGGGTTCATCAGAATGTGGGCCTATAGGTCGAGAATTAAGACACGCCTCAATTCGAGTGAGAGTAGTCGTTAATTCTTCAAAAGCTAGGGTGTGAGCGCCCATACATCTACGAAAGTGGTGTTTTAAACTATTGACATCTGCCTCCCATAACACTCCAAAATTAGGAGCTGCATAGAAGATAAAATGCCAAGAAGTGCCTTCGATAGATAAACTATTAAGCATGCCAGGCTTTCGACGTAATTGTGTTCGGTTATGTCTCAAATCTCGATCGGCATCCTAGAAAGTCGTACCATTATCACTATAAAGATGAGCAGGCTTACCACGACGGATGAAAAGCGCTGATAAGCAGCTACAAACACTTGAGACGTATAGTCTGAAACAAGTTCCAGATGAATCGCTTTGGTAACACAGCAAACGATAAGTGCAGCATACCCTTTATAGCTTCTATTCGCTCTACCCGGTGTGAAACGAATTTGAAAAGGACTTGCATAATCTACTCCTGTATGAGTAAAGGGCCCACAATTGGTAGTTCTGAAGGTCGTTAAACTATCCATTAATTGTTCAACAGTAGCGGCACGCTCGCGAACACAAGTCACACATTGAAGAATGATGCTTTTTACAAGATTCCGACCTCCGATAGTCCAGAATCCTTGACGTAGAGTATATAGAGTCGATTGATTACCACCATGCATGGAACTTAATTGAGCGTGTAGCGCAATGAACTCAGATATCCGATAAGTAGGTATGATTTGGGGTGATTTTCGTCATAACTGATCGAAGCTTGTTCTAAGCCACCTCCTAAGCGAAGACCTCCTGAAGTATCGAAGAATGGATTTAACACCTCTAAGGGCGAATTAAAAGGAATAGGTTTTTGCTTGATTAAAGCGCGAATGTCGTTCGCGAAAGCGATGTTTTGTAAATAGAGTATCCAAAACAACGATGCTCGTTTTATTTCGGAAGTCTCAAGTAAGAGAGACTGAAGTGTTTCTTCAGAATCCGATTGCCTTCCCCATTTTTTTGACGCAAAGCCTTGATAAAACGTAAACAAAATGCAGTGACTGTTATTAATTTGGGACAAGAAGCTGAATCTGTGACCATATCTTGTAAAAAGACATTTTCCTTCACTACATGATGCACAAATTGTGCTTTAAGACGTTTTTTCTAAATGGACACCTTCAGGAAGTAGGGGTATGAAGCCAGGCCTACTCACTGAATTACAAGATAAGCAAGGTGGTCCTCGCCACCAAAAGGGAAGATTTAGCGGTTGTTTTGTTTAAAAAAAAACCCTAGAACATCAGTCAGCTGGATTATCTCCAGTTCAAACATGTCTCCATTTAGCTCTTTAAGCAAATTATGAATTTGGGCTAGTCGATTGGAAATAAAAGTTTTCCAAGTGGTAGCATGTTTGTTTAGCCAGACTAGAACTATGGTTGAATCTGAGTCACAATATAATGGGATATTTTGAAACCCCATGCCACTTATCATATAGTGTAAACTTCTTGCAAGTAACTGACCGGAAAATCGATGCAATTTATACCCTAAGCTAGTTAGTAGATGTCCTGTCCATCTTGGAATTCAAATCTCTACGAGTTTACTTAGCTAACTATAAAAATTGTTCCAATGTTTTGTTGGATCATCGAGAAGGGAGTCATCCCAGTCCAGTTTGCAAATCCGCAATTCTTGCATAATTCGTTTAGCTACAATTATATCAGGTAAAACCCATCCCAAGGGATCGTACATTGTAGCTATTATCGACAGTATTTTTCTTTTTGAAGGTTCTTCAATGACTGGAGTCTTTATTTGAATTTTTAAATTCTCAGAAGTAGGATCCCAATTTAAGACTCGAACTTTTAGCTGTATATCCTCCCCGGAATAAAAATCAAAAGCTCCTCGACAGCGTCTGCGTCAAAGAGAATGTCATCAACATACAAATTATTTTTTAACATAGCCTTTGCTTTAGGAAAAGCAGATCTCTCATCACTAGCCAATCGTTTGACAACCCGATTGGCCAGATATGGGGCACATGCTGTCCCATATGTGACGGTAGTCAATTGCCAGGCTTCAAGTTTACCTTCTGGCGAGTTCCATAAGATGCGCTGGTCATCACAGTCGCGTGGATCCACTTTAATCTGGCGGAATATTTTCTCAACGTCGGCTACGAAAACAAATTGCGGCATGCGCCAACGTAAAATAACTGACATCAAGTCTGTTAGCCATTTCAGACCTATATGCAAATTCAACTTTAGAGAGGAACCATTATACGTGAAGTTTGAGGCGTTAAAGACTACACGTAAATGAGTAGTGGAACTACTATCTCGAATGATAGGACTATGAGACAGGTATACAGTCTGTGAAGAATCTGATTCAGAAAAATCGTGACCCATTCCATATGGTTTAATTGTATATTTGCATACATGAACGTGGAGTTTTCTCTTTGAAGTTCGGGTTTGTTATTTAAATGGGCTAGATTATTTTCTAGAATCATTTTAGCTCTACGCAAGGAATTACCGCTTTCGATGGAAAGGCTATTTCGAAAGGGTAATCTTATCCTCAGTAAAAGAAGATGAGGAGGCAGGTTCTTCCATCTCCCAGAAACGAGATACATCATCGTGTAGTTCTGGAGCCGTACAACAACAAGCTGCGATTGAACGACCTATTTGAGATTGTTGAATAGGTCCTGATAATATCCACCCAAAAAGACTATTTTTGGCTGCTCAGGAACCAAGAATACCTTTTTTTTGTCCTGCTGGCAGACAGGATCCAAATCTATCTGCTCAAAATAACATCTATTCTACTGGATTCAAAGAAATCGGGATCAGCTAAGCTGAAATTCGTTAATTCCCTTAGATTTGCCTGATCTGGCAAATTGGGAGAAGCGTGTGAAGCCAAATTCAACAAGACGAGGGCTTGTAAAGAAATTGGAGTTTGCTTTGACTCCTTATGACGTAACTGTACTTGAGCTAGCCTTTTAGCGGAACCGATAAATTCTCTATCTACACTATATAATTGGGTATTAATTTGATGATAAGTGGGACGTCATACCATCAAAACTCTTTCAGATAGAAAACTACATTCGGATCCCTCACCCATCAATACTTCGGAAAATTTTGTATTTAAAATTATTTGATTCCAATTTAATAACTGCTCTGGCAAGTAAGGCGGATTATTTTTGACTAGTTTGTGAAGTAGACGGAATTTCAGAATTGTTTAAGTAAGGATTTTCTAAGTTACTCTCCTGTATGGGAGCAGCCGAGGCAGTCACTGAATTCCCATTGTCATAGTGTACAAGCGTATTGCGCTTTCGATGAAATTTTGCGCAATTGAATTCACTAGCACATTGATGAGGCCTATGACCTGGAGGCAAACAATTTAAACATGCGTGTTCTTGATAGACATGTTCACTTCTTTTCCCAGTAGGCAACGCTTTAAATTCTTCTCATCTGGAAAGTGAATGACTCTCTCTACAAAATAAACATTTCGAAATTTATGATACATTGTGGCTTTTGACTCCAGGCCTACTCTTTTTTTGTGAACTTGAATCAACCTTGGAAGCTTTTATAGCTTCCAAAATGTGAATACGCTTTTCTAAACATATATCCAGATCCTTATAAGTTGGATAGTCAGTCTCGGCACCAATCTGCATCTCCCATTCCTTCAAGGATGGAATATCGAGTTTTTTAGTTGATAAAAAGATTAATAAGTCACTCCATGAGTAAGTTGCGCCCTTTATGTTTTTGAGAGCTGCCAGAGACTCATTTTTAGTATCGCGCAATTTTCTTAAATCTTCTGAAGAGTCATTCGATACATTAGGTAAATTAACGAATTCTTGTAAATGAGCCGCAATAAGTGCTTTTTTATTATCATATATATTCCTTAGCGACTCCCAAGTTGCTACAAAATTGGTTTCCGAAATAACAACATGTTTCAATAAACCTCAGCGTCACCCTTTGAAGAGGTTTTTAAATAGTGCTGTCTTGTGACTTTAGATAAAGAATCATTCTGGATGATAAAAGAATAAAATTAGTCTCTAAAGTTTTCCCAATCTTTGTAATGTCCAGAAAATGCTTGTAACTTAATTTAAGGAAGTTCAAGTGATATGGAATCATTCCTTATAACTTGCGATGGACTTGAAAATTCAGACGCAGCATGTTCCGGAATAAGCAAATCAAGTTGATTAATTAAGAAATCATGAGCATTTAAATACATATCTACGGTCAAACGAAATTTGCTTTTGGTGAAATAATCCATTGTTTCGCGTTCCGCTGAACTCGTCAAAGATTTAATTTGCAGATGTAAATTTTCGCATTTCTGCCAACGATCGTCAAGAAGTTCTAATCTAGATTTAGTAATAGCCCTCGTAATATTGGATTTTCCTAATTTTTTTAAGTTACTCTCAGATTTTTGAATAGACTGAGAGATCTCAGGTAGCACAGAGAGTAAGTTTTCAATTTTTAGTAATAATATCAATATTATATGATAACACGAGATAGTTAGTTGACAAACTTAACTATCTTTGGATTTTAAGTAATTACGTCTGATTTGAAGATTACAGCTGGTTGCGCCTCGTGGTTGCATTGACGTCAGCTAGTTCTCCTCGTAGTAAGTATTGTCAAGAGCTTGACAAGGATCTCGGTCAGAAAGAGAGATCAGTAGAACAGGACGACGTATGAATGAGCTAGAGATTCTCAAGGGAGAGTTGAAACGCGGAGTACTGAAATTCTGATTGGTGCCGCTGTACCGGAATTTCCTATTCTGAAAATGACGCGATTTTCAAATATAGTGTTCATTCCACAACGGATTCAATACAAAATAAATAGAATATCATTGAATTAAACATTTAAAATAAACGAAATGTAATTAAAAATCACTTTAAGGCACATATATTATACAAATTTCCATAAATAATATTGGTTAAATAAATAATTTTTCAGGTTGGAAGCAAAGCTTTGGTTCGAAAAGGTTATACATGCAAATAAAGTAAAAATAAATTGTAGGAAATAATAAAGATTCAAATGATGAAATTTCATAAATTCGTATTCTAAAAATAATAATAATAAATATCAGATGCGAAATGTACCTGTGATTAAAGTTGTTGTAAATAAAGTTTTGCTTTGACCATATATTATTTCACTTTAATAAATAAAAGAGCGTTTATATCACACAAGCACATAATTTGTCAATTGCTTTCCAATCTGCTCGATTGATATTCTGAATCCACAATTCTCGAAGTTTTTGCAAAACACTTATATCTCACAAACATATCGTCAATATTTTTCTTTGCAAAGTAGGTTATACACAACCTCTTTTTCACTTCTTCATTAATCACAAAACTCGCATATCACACTTCACACATCATAGCTTCAATATAAATAAACTAAGCAAAGTAATTTACAATAAATAATGGGCCTGCATTACACAGTATCCATTTTTAAATATTTTTTCTTAATACGAAAACTTCTCGACACTCGCTCGCCTGCTGTCACGTTGCGAGCGCTGGTTTATAGCCACTCGGCGAATGGCGATTTAACCCACAAATGGTGCGGTGTGCTCAAGCATATACGTATTTATATACGTATATGCGTGGGCACACGTATATCGTTTTGTGCTTTATTGTAAATTTGTAATGGGCGCCAGCCAGGCCCGTTATCGAACTAAAAAAAAAAGTATTAATTAAGAATTCGATTCGCCCGGCAGTTTCGTAAAGAAATTACTAAAAAAACGGAATCTATAATATTTGTGTCAAAACTGAATGGAACCTGAAATGGCTAAGTGGGGATGGCATGAGGATAGGTTATACAGGGGTGGTTCTTAAAATCACAACGACCGGATTATTGACAAGATTAGGATTTAATTTTCGGTAAATAGGCATAATTTTATCCCTACAAGGAAGGTGTTAGTATCGTTACAATTTCAAACCGGCAGATCCCGCAAGGCCTAGAATTAAAGGAAACCTCGATACTACAAGCGCGTAGTCGGTGACCTGATTCCCGAACATGTGTTCATCATTAAAACGTACGAATACCACCGAAATGTAACCGTGGAATTAAAATAAAAGAAAGGAAGGAGAAAAAGCTGCGCACTGACTCGACTGAAATTTTTCAATAATAAAAACTAACGAGAGCACTTGAAGAGAGGTCAAGCGAGGCAGTGGCTAGATTCGAGTGAAATCCGGAGGATTTCCACCTCGGGACCCGTCACTGCGTCGCTTGCCGAATTACAATGAAGTTTTACCTCTGACATTTTCTTCCGTGTAAATCCAGTTAAAAGAAATCCAAATAAAATCTCAATATCGACGTCAATCTTTTTGTGGCACCTGTTGCCATTCGGCGACCAAGAACGAAAGTGACAGAATTCATGCGACGCACCAAGGCCGTGAACTCGAAGGGTGCTCGCATGAAGGTGCGTTCACAAACATCAAGTAACCGCGCAACTACCGGGGAGCTATGAACTAAAAATGGTCGTTGACTACGGTATAACCTATTTCATTTACTTCGCAAATCTACCTAGGCGAAAAGGAATTCTCGCATCCTTATAAATCTAGGCCTAAATCCATCATAGGGTTCGACACTTAGGGAGTTTTAAAAGTTTCTAAACTTCTCGAGCTACAAGAATTAGGGCGGCAAATTCAAAATTACGATGGGATTCAATGTGAAGTATCAACCGGAATTCCCGCGGCATCTTCTGTACTTCACTACCATTATTGAACAAAATATAAAAAAAACAAATCAGAATCTAATATTTAGTAACATGTGATCCGACCAAATTCTTAACTTAACGATATTTTGATTTAGCTCAAAGAATTAAACAATTCAAAGGATAAATTTGTACCTAAATCTCTTGCTCGAGAAGATTTAGACTACACCTGAACGTTTTCGTGACTCTATGTGTGATAATTAACCTAACCTCGACCAGACGGAAGCGCGCATGCGCAGAGAAAAATCTTTCATCGGTGTTTAAACAATTAATCGCTAATAAAAATATACATACATGTGCGCGTCCGGGTGTAATCAAGACAATATCAATCCTAGTACATCTGAAAATGGTGCGACGATACATAGTTACCGAGTATTACCGAGTTTTACATAATTTCGTTTTCGGTAATAGCTCTTCATGATGGCGGCAATCCGTGGCAGACAGCTTCTTCGATAATCCATTCGACTGCCAATGAGCTCCCGTTCACCAGGTTTCCGATCATTTTTCTTTAAGGTTTCAGGGTCACGACGTTACATGCCCTGGTGATATGGCGTTTATCTGACGTCCCCTGGTTACTGATAAGTTGGGTTCAGTAACACCAGAGTCGTGGTTGCTCGTGTGACGTCACGCCTTCGTGACATGGCGTTAGAGAGTGGCAAAAGATGGCGGCGTCCAGTGAGAATCCGACTGGCCCAACGTTGACTAAGGGCAGGAAGCGGTAACCATGGTGATAGTTAGGCAGTTGCCAGTGGTTGTTGTACGTTCCGAAATAGCAATTCGAGTGTGCCGGAACCCTGGCATTCCCTTGACGTGATGACTCGACCCTGATAGACCAATGGAGATAGCAGTCAGATACGGTACTCATTATGTGGGTTGTTTGAGGCCCGCCATCTTGGATTAGAGTCGGTAACCATGGGAACGTGGGATGCTTGGTCTATGGTTGGTGATAGGCACTTTGGCAAATCCTGGTAAACATCTGATCGGACGACCCGTACCTGGCTTCTGTAGTTGTTGTCTTTGATCTCGGTTTGACAGATGGAGGTTAGGTACATGGAAACAGAATTTACGGAGTAAATAATCTAACTGAACAATTTATGACGAGTGCTTCTGGCCGAGGTGACTTCCGCTCTTGGTCTCGATGGGTTTAAAATTTTAAAAGACATCTAATGTGGATATCAATTTGAAGTGACAGGTAAGTCAAACTTTACCCTGTCACAACGTATTGCGCTACACGTCATTTTTCAAACTTTTCGCGCGGCAGTGAAATATCAAGTTCCGGTACAGCGGCGGAGCATTGGAGGGGGAAACGTGTCTCAACACTCCCTAGAGGATCTCTAGAATGAGGGTTATCGCATATTTGATCGAAAGACTGGCTTTCTTCAAGAGTAGTTAAAATTAACTTCTGACCGATCGATGTTGAGTAGATAGAGTACCGCTTAAGAAGACATAAACATTCAAATTACGAATCATATAATCTTTCTCAAGTGTGCACACACATTTGTAGCCAAAAGATTACACCCAAACTATCCAAGTTTTTTCACGGCAAATTCACGGTAAAGAATTAACATTAATGTTTGTACTTTAAAGTTTTCAGTTGAACGAGAAGAAGTGAAGGAATTCACTTGAAATGTCGTGTGTAAGCGACCGAGCACCACTTTTCAAATTCAAACGTCACACCGCCATATTTAATATTTTCAAATTTCACATCCTTTTGCACCTTCAAACACTGTTTTTCATGCCACGTGAACCAAAGAAAAAACCACCACATATCCCTGACGAGCCCCCAAATGTCTGTTAGTCTCAATTGTTTCTTCAAATAAAGATTCTTAACCCTCTGCCTGGTCATTTGACCGTTATCGTCAAAAATCGTCAAATGAGGTATGTAGAAAGGGAACAACCAATAGTAGTGCTCATTTACGTAATGTGATGTGTGTAAGTGCGACAGAGCTGTATCAT
>CAKNWT010198207.1:0-10037 GCA_932066315.1 Andricus coriarius | reverse complement strand
TGTGTTCCTCCACCCTAGTATTAAAAAGTCTGCCAGTCTGTCTCACATAAGTCATCTTACAGATCTTGCAAATGATCGTGTAAACAACACCACCTTTTTCAAATTTATCTGAAGGATCTTTACAAAAAGTTATTATTGGATCCATTTTAAATGGTATACGGAAAATGGTATGAATATTAAATTTTTTTAACATAAATTCAATAGTTTTCGAAATTTGACAAAAAAAGGAAGAACAAAAGTATTAAAAGAACTATATTCTCTTAATTCCTTCTGATCATCTGTAGATAAAATGTTACTTTGTGTTTGATTTGTTGAATTCTAATTGTGATATGTTGCTCAATTAACTTTCGTCGGTAATGATTAAGAAAAAGGATATTCCTAACAATATTCAAATTCTCGTTTGAAATGAAATGTGGGACAAACCTAGAGCTCTGTCAACCAAGTTTTTGGTTATTGCAATTTTGTTTTGAAAAGGATGAGCAGAGAAGAAATTTAAAATTCTACCTGAATATGTACTTTTCCATACCAATTGGTAATAATATTACCATCCTGACCTTTAATTACTTCTTTGTTCAAAAAATTGATTTTATTATTTTTCTCTATTTCATAGGTAAATTTAAGATTTGAATGAAAACCGTTAAAAGCATTAATAACTGCCTGCAAATTTTCTAGAGAAACACATAATAAGGTGTCATCAACATAACGAAAGTAAAAGGGCAAAATAAAATCTAGCTTCTTGAAAGCAAAGACCTCCAAATCTTCCATAACTATTTCTGCTAAATGGTCATTAGAAACAGTTTTTTTAATAATAATTTTTTGGAACTCCTAGCTATTTTTAATATTGAATTTTGAAGTTGTAATGGAGTCTTTGAGTATCAAATTAAAGTTTTGTTCTAAAAATTTCGTGGGAGTGTTAAAAGTTGAAATAACTATTCTCAAAATATAGCCTTCTCTATGAATCTTTCTCAAACCATAACATCTTGCAAGAACTGTGTCTTCGGTATTTATATCAGTCCATCTTAAACCTTTTCCTAAAAGTCCTTTCTTTCTCCAATTGTCTAGAAACCCGAAAGTGTCTCTTCTTAATTGTTTCAACGGATTTTCACTCAATAAATGAAAGTTATCACGATTGGAAAGCAAATCCTCCATATCCCTAATATAGTCTGATTTCTTCATACAAACTTTAATATTGCCCTTATCAGCATTCATATATATTATATCAGGATTGTTTTTAAGGAAACCTTTCGTTACCATGAAACTTTCAGAAATTTTACGATTAATGCTCCTAATCATTTGTTTTGATTTAATTTTTATCACATGGTTACTAAAACCTTTACCTAATCTAAGAATATCTGTGACTGAATCAGGAATTTGAATATCTGCAAAATTTACAAACCAAGGATCCCTATCTTCTTCTTCAAAAATCTTGTGTAAATTTAAATTTTGCTTTTGGACATTAGTTTGTTGATCAATTAAAATAGAAAGTTTGTTCTCATGTTTTTTATCATTGTTCGAAAATCTTCGATTAAGGAAAATCTGATGCTTCAAATGATCAATGATTTTATCCTGTTGTAAACACACTTCTAATTCACTTCTAATTCTGGAAATTTTTACTTTTAAAAAATTAACATGATTTGAAACATCCTTGATCAGTAAATTCAACATTGACAGTTTGGAATTCTTTAAATTAAAGTTCAAGTTGTCTATTGCAAAAATTACTATGAAAAGTAAAATCTCGAAATTTGTTATCCATGAAAAATATTTTTCTAGTTAAAACATCATTTCTTCGACACTCAATCAAAAACCTTTTCTGAAGGATACTGCCTCTTCATTTTCGGCTGATATCACACCATAATTTAACCTTTCTAAAGGCTTCAGGACCATATGCAACTTTGATCTGATTAAAAAACATAATCTTAAAAAAAAGTTTAACAAATGACCTCCAATCCAAGTCAGCTAAATTGAAATTTAAGAAACTTGAATTAGATTAAAATCAAATTCAAAGTCCCATTTAACGTCCAACACTGATTATTAATTATTAATTACTAATTCCATTGTATTTTACTTTTTTGAAATTTTTACAGATGCTGATGAGACTTTTGTAGGACAAAAGAATCGAGAATGTCCTACTTCATGTTTATTTTTTAATTTGAGCAGCAATATTTTAGGATGAAAGCACCAGAAAAATTCCCATCATTTTTTTGTTCCTAATTTTTGCAAGATGTAAATCATTTTTGGAACAAAAGTACTAGAAAAGTCCCAATTTATTTTTTTCGACATTTTTACAAGTGCTAGTGCAACTTTTGTCCCAAAGAAGTACTGCTGAAATAGAACTAAAGTACCAAAACAGTGAAAAATATATCCCGTTTCACCAGAATTTTTTTCAGGACAAAAGTACCAGGAAGGTATCACTTAAATTTTTTTTCTTAATTTTACAAATCCTAAATAGTTTTTGAGACAGCAGTACTAGAAAAGTTCCAATTTACATTATACGAAAGTTGTACAAGTGTCAAAAACGTACCGATGAAGTCCTTTATACTTTTTTTGAGCAGGACTTGTTTAAGAAAAAAGTACCGGAAAAGTCCCACTTATTTTTTCAGTTTCAAAATCCTAAATGATTTTTGGGACCAAAATACTAGAAAAGTTCCATTTTATTTTTTTCGAAATTTTGTTCTTTTGTCCTAAAAAAGACCTGTTGAAACGGGACATATTTGAACTTTATTGGTACTTTAGTCCTATTTCAATATCTTGAATAATTTTTTAAAATATTAATTGGGACTTTTCCGATACTTTTGTACTTTTCGAAATTGTTATCATCACAAAGCATCCTTTATGATGAAGCAAAAAGAATGATTGTCAACCAAACAGTTGCATTTTTAGACACAAATTTTCTACAAAAAAGACGAGTTTTCAATGAAATATACACATTTTTAACCAAATATTTGAATTTGTGGATAAGAACATTTGATTTTCTACTAAAAAAAGAAAAGTTTTTAACAAAGTACTTGAATTTTAAACAAAATAGTTCAATTTTCAATTATAATGTATATATTTTCAACCAAAAATGAAAAAGTTTAATTTTCAGTTAAAATGAAAGTAATTTTTAACAAAATAGTTCAATCATCAACTGAAACCGATTAATTTTCAACCAAGCAGTTGCATTCTTAAAACAAAATATTTTAATTTCCTACTAAAAAAACAAATTTTCTACAAAATGCATAAACTGTATACCAATAGTTTAAAAAATAATGGATTTAGACTATAAATTCGAAAAACATAAAAGACGTATTTTTTAGGGCTACTACTTTTATTTGAGACTTTTTTCTCCCAAACCAATATTTATCGAAATATAGTGAAAAAATTAAGAAAAAAAAAGTTTGAATTTTGACCATGAAAATCCAATTTGCGGGTATTTTCACTATCATTGTCATAATCAGCGTATCAGATATACGTGTATAGCTAGTTTCAAATCAATTGGAGGTAAGTACTTTTCGGAACTGCACCTATTTAATCCGAAAATGTAAATTTTGAACAAAAAATAGTTTTACAACCAAATAGTTGACCTTTCTATCCATTTATTTATTTTTAAGCTTAAAATAGGAGTCTTCTACAAAAAAGTTCACTTTTCAAACCGCAAATATGAATGATCAACGAACTAGTTGAATCTATGAAGCTTTTCTTCGAAATGAGATTACTTTCATCCAAAAAGATTAATTTTTCAACAAAAGCGTTATCTTTTAGGCTAAGAAAGAATAATTATTATGTAATGCTTTCTGAATTTGAATGTGTGCAGAGTAGGATGGTCCAGAAATTCATTGGAAATTTTTTTGTCGAATTTTCATGAAGAACGCCCGGAAATTTGTTCGAATCCGCACAAAAATAATAATTAAATTTTGTTTGAAAAAAAATTATATTCAGAGATGGCGCAAGCCTCGTGAAGTTTGATACATATTTCCCATCAGAAAAAAAGTTTTTGTAAATTTTATTCAGAATCCTTAATATTAGCTGAATCGAGTTGACACTCAACATTTCTCTTCACAATTACCCATAGATGAAATATGAAAATATGAAATGAAATATTACTTTTCAAATATCACCTTCATAAGTCTGTGTTATATTGTCCCAAAAAAAACCATAAGTGCAAAAATGGATTTTGCGAGTTTTTGGTGCTAATTAGGATTTTTTGCGGTTTTTTCAAAAATTTTCACTTTTTGTCCAATTTTCAATTCAGTAGAGGTATTTTTTTCTCAATTTTTCTACTTTTTGTTCGCCTTTCACTTGCAGTGAGTTAATATTCAAAGGAATATAGCAGAAATATTTGATTAAACAAATTATTATTGTCTATAGCTTTCTTCTTCCATATTAATACTAAATAGTTGCGGGTTTTTGTGAATTTTTTCACGTTTGTCCATTTTTCAATTAGAGTCAAGTAATTATTAATTCAAGTAAAAAAAATTTGGTTAAACCGTTTATCATTATTGCTAATAATATTCTCTTTGCCTGATGGTAGAATGTTGCGGTTTCATTTGTATTAATGCCAGATAGTTACGGTTTTTTCCTGAAATTTTTAACTTTTTGCCAACTTTTGAATTAGAGAGGTGATAATTAATGCAATTTAATAAAAATAGTTGCTCAAACAATATATTATTGTTTGTAACTATTTTCTCGTAGATGAGTGCTAGAAAGTTGCGGTTTCTTTTGAAATGTTTAACTTTGCTTTGCCTTTTCAGTTATGAACAAATAATAAATAAACATTAGAGAAACATATTTCAAACAATCTCTTTCTTTTCGTAAATATATTTTGCTGGAGAGGGGCTAATATCAAAATATGTTCAATTTCAAATGTTTCTTTTATGCTTTGCAATAAACTTCTTGTTTATTACATTCTTTGTTACTGTCTCTTGTGTAAGATAGCTTTCTCATTTAAATTAGTTTTTTTTAAACATCGGGAAAAGAGCAAAAATAATTTACTTGAAAAAGTAAAATACTGTTTAAAAAATTATTCTTGTTGAATTTCACTTATTATTTGTTCATAACTAAAAAGTCAAAGCAAAACCAAAAAACTCACCATGTGAAAAGTGGATTAAAAGGTTAAAAGTTGAGAGAAAACCGCAACTTTTTAGCGCTTATCTAAGAGAAGATAGTAATGAATAATTATAAATAGTTCAAACAACTATGTATATTAACTGCCTTCATTTATTACTTTACTAAGTTAAACGTTTTAGAAGAAACCGCACCTATATTGCATTAATAAGGAAGAAGATAGCTATAAACAATACTAATTTGTTTAAATAATTATTTTTGCTGAATTCAATTAATTATTAACTCACCCTATGTGAGAAGTAAACAAAAAGTTGTAAATTTTAGAAAAAATCGCAATTGCTAGCATTATTCAAAGATAATATTATTAACAACAATAATAAATTGTTTAAACAACTGTGCTTGTTAAAAATAATGAACTGGTACCTCTCTTTAATAGAAAATTGGACAAAAAGTGGAAAATTTTTGAAATAACTGTGACTTTCTATCTCCATTCTAAGAGAAAATTGCAAAAAACAATAATGAATTGTTTAGGTAATTCACTTAAACATATAGTTATCAGTACAAAGTAGTATTTTATGTATTAGAAACAATTTGAAATTTTAAAAAACAAAAAAACATAAATAATCTATGGCTAATTTTGAGAAGAAATGTTGAGTTTCAACTCGATTCAGCTAATATTGAGGATTCTGAATAAAATTGACAAAAACGTCTTTTTTTATTATGGGAAATACGTCTTAAAAAGTTTTTTTGGAACATCCTAGTGTAGATTTGATTTATTTAAAAAAAAGTGCTCAATGCTTGAATAACATCAGGACCACTAGAGAAACTTTTCTAGCAAAAAACGGGCTCTAAGTAGTTAACACACTGAGAAACTACCAGATGTCTAGACTTGATTTTACTTTTGTTTTAGGTCGACTGGATGGACGCCAAAACAAGGATGAGTGCTCTGGCTAAACTTGAATCCATGAAAGACTTCATTGGATATCCTGATGAACTTTTCGATAATAAGAAACTTGACGAATTCTACAGGAAGTTGGTGATAACGCAAAATGATTACCTTCGAGCAGCTTTAAACGTATCCTTGTTTTTGACTGATTATTCTTTCAATCAATTGAGGATGACTGTAAACAAATCAGATTGGAGGGATCATGGTGATGTTACTATAGTAAATGCACAATATAATCCTCAGGGAAATGCCATTGGTTCGTCCATTTTATTTATCGATTTTTGTGAAACTGTAAAATGATTATTCTCCAAGATTCTACAAGTTACAGTGCAACCTCCGAAAAAGACCCTGCTCGGGCTTGTAGGGGAATATAATCAGAGAAATGAGTTACCCCCACCCGCGGTCTGAAATCGCCACGAAAAATTTTCAGCTGAACCTCCGAATAGGACCGCTTGCACTCGAGTCATATTAAAGTGATAATTACATGTATTATTTTTTTTCAAACTTGTTCTTGGGTTAAAAAGAACATTCTTTTCCATCATAGCCACGGACTAACTCAAGTGACTGATGAGATAAGGATATAATAGTATTAGTATTATTTTTATTATTTTTGATGTATTATTCTAAATAAGTATTATGAGTAAGGTGAAATGTTTATTTGAGGAAAAATACTCAATTTGCAAGAGGTACTTGCCAGTATTTGACAAAATTTTATGCGATATTTTTTTTTTTAATTGAATTAAACAATATTATTTTTTAACAAGGATTGCTGAATATGTTACTCTGTGTTACCTTCTTCAAGATAATTAAACATTTGTTATAATATGTTCGTATAAAAAATGTATAAATATTAATAAGTATTGACAATAGATTAAAGAAATTGATTACAATCAATTGAAATTGTCATTACTATACTATTATTCAAAGCATAAATTATGATTAAAACGCAATTTCCACGCGCGGTCTTATTCGGAGTTTTGCCCCCGATTCTTTTATTCGTGGAGTAGTGGGGGCAACGTTCGAACGAAGATTAGGAGAAGCGGTCTTATTCGGAGAGGACTTATTCAGAGGTTGCACTGTATACAATTATTTTTTCAGACTTCATCTCAGAGAAAAATGATTTTTTTTATTGTAAGGTTGGAAAATTAACAAAATTGTTTATATTTTTATGTAATATGAATTTTAATTTTTTAGATGTCCTTGCTGGAATTCTACAAGGCATTTTTTATAGTAAGGATTACCCTCAGTATCTGAACTATGCTGGGATCGGTTCTGTTATAGGACATGAAATCACTCATGCTTTCGATGACGTTGGTAGCCAATATGATAAAAATGGAGACCTTAAAAATTGGTGGGCTCCAGAAACCAGGAAAAAATTTCTTCAGAAAGCTGCTTGTATTATTCAGCAGTACGGAAATTATACTGCTGAAGAAACTGGCGAAAAAGTATGTATATTTAGGATTCTTAAAACAAATTATTTTTATGCTTAGTTTTGACTGAAACTTTAAGAACCCGATTCTATTCTTTATTTTATCCATTCATCCTATTTTTTCATCTAGAATATTACCATTTTCCCCAGGCCAGAAATTGCATTACATAGTTTTTTTTTGTAAATTTGTTGAGTTTAATAGTTTTTCCAGAATTTGAAGACTGTTCAAAGGGTTCGTAACCCACTGTTGTGGTCGACTTGACAGAATTTGCAATAATTTAACGTGAATTTGAGGGATTCGAAGAATTTTACAAGATTTAAAGGATTTTTATTGGATTTTATTATTGGTTTCTACATATTCTAATAAATTATTACGACTTCCAAAGATTTCAATGAATTTCAAGGGATATGAACGATTTTATAGAGAACTTAAAAGAATAACATTTTTTTTAAGGATATATGAAAGTATTTACAAAATTTCAATGGATTTAAAAAATTTGAAATTATTTTGTAAGACTTCAAAATTTTCCTGAGATTTAAATAATGTCCAGGAAAGTCAAAGAATGTTGCAACATTTCCAAAAATTTCGAGGAATTTTAAAAAATTGCACAAGATTTTAGGGATGTTATAGAGATTTCTCGAGAACTTTGACAAATAAATGAGATAAAATAAATGTAAAGAAATCGCTTGCGATACAAAATATTTTAAGCGATTTAAAAGAACTTTACAAGATATAGGGTTTGGATATAACCTCCAGGTATTACAAATTTTTTAGAAGATTTCACACATTTCGAGGTATTTCTAGAGTACTTTAGGGAATACATTTAATTTATTTTATTCTCATGTGATTTTAAACGATTTCTAGAGATTTCTATTTATTCCTTTACATAAAATCATTATTGGCCTCTACTATTTTACCTATAATATTGTTTCGCAAGGGCAGTTACAATTTTGAATGAAACTCGCTTTAGTTCCTTTCTTCAATATCAGTTTTTTGCAATACTTAATTTGTTTTTTACTGATTTTTTTACACATATTTCCAGTGAGTCTAAATACTTCGCTTTATATATATGATTTTCTTTAACATCACCACCCACCTCGCCCAAGATTATTAACTCAGGGCCTACCCACTTATTTTTTTAAAATCTCAGGCCTGATTCTACCATTGATAGAACTTTTCGGAAGTATAATTTTTCATCACCCTTTCTTTCATTTGTGCAGTACAGATTCTGAGTGATTTTGAGTTGATCTTGCAAGGAACAAAAGAAGTCAAGCTACTAATTACAAACTTATTAATTTCCTCTAATTGCCCCTACTTCTCGTATTTACCGTCCCCTACTTTCCCTTCTATTAATTATTCCTCACTTACCCTACCTCCCCTCCCCTAAGTTCTCCTCCAGTTTTCCCACTTCCCCATTGCTTCCCCACCCTTCATTTCCCCTACTTTTTCTTCCCTTATTGACCCTCACTTTCCCTACTTTCCCACCCCTCATTTCCCCTCACTTCCCCTCTTATAATTTCCGCTACTTCACCTAGCCTCATTTCCCCTTACTTCCCATCGATAAATTAAAATGAAAAATACATACTAATTTTCAGTTGAATGGTATCCTAACGCAAGGGGAAAACATCGCCGACAACGGAGGAGTAAAAATATCGTACCTAGCTTATCAAGATTGGGTTAAGCGACACGGTACCGAACCCAAATTGCCTGGATTAGACTATTCCCCATCACAGCTTTTTTGGATTTATGCATCTATGCAATATTGTGCCAAATATACACCAGAGTTCATTAAAATGATCACTGCGTCAGATCCTCATAGTCCATCAGGATTCAGAATCATAGGTACATTTTCTAACAGGCCAGAATTTTCTCAAGACTTTAATTGTCCAGTGGGTTCCAAAATGAATCCAGTTAAGAAGTGTTCCGTGTGGTGAAACTAATAAATAACTGTAAAATGTTGAAACCGTATGCCCGATCTTAAATCTGCTGTACTTAAATCCACCCCGTGGATTCTTGTGCCATTACATTTCTAATAACGTATACAATGAAAATCAAGTTGATTTATAATCGCGAATTATACACTTTTTTAGAAAAATGAAAAAAACCGTTTTATATCGAAAAAACGTAAAGTGTCATTTTACGAATGCAAAAAAGAGGAAATACATGCATATCAATGACATACATAGTACATACACTGAGAGACCTTTTGTGTGAATAAATGAAAAAAATGAATTAGAATTTAGTATAATATCGTTCCAAAATAGGGAAAACCGAGGTTTTATTACACTTATTCGTATGACAGTACCGAAGTTTAATATTATCATACGAGTCTCTAAAACACGAAGACGACAAAGTAGTATTCTAAATACGAAATATTATGAATCTCAATTTCAAGAATTAACACTATGAGAAAATGATATTCTTTTTACTGAGTTTTCGAAAAATAATTTGAATAAGAAAAATACAGAATATCATAATCTCGAAAACGTATTTTAGAAATTGATATTGGCAATATGAAGTTGGCAGAAATCTGAGACGCATAGCAAACTATGAAATCTAGAGATCCTCGAGGGAGAGTTGAGTCACGTTTCCCCCTCCAATGATCGCCGTTGTACCGG
>CAKNWT010198200.1:0-14376 GCA_932066315.1 Andricus coriarius | reverse complement strand
TTTTAAAGTTTGCAAACATTTTTTGTGGCGCATATGAGCGCATTTGAAGACGAATAACTTTATATTCGAAACTTTAGATTCCATATAACTTTCGAGGATCTAACAACTGCGTTACACTGCCCCCCCCCCCAAATTCTATCTTTGTTAATTGGCTAGCGCAATATTCTTAAGTGGTGGCGCATTTGAGCCAATTTGAAATTATGACAGATGGCTATGATGAATTTCAAAAAATGTTATTATTTTAGAAAAATCGGGCCAGCCCCCCCCCCCTCCAATTTTGATCGCTGATAACTTGGTTAATAATGTGGCGCCAAATTTGTTCTTGATGGCGCATATTGGCGCATTTGGAGATCTTGAAGTCCATGTAATTAAAACTTTACATTTTTAAATGGGGGGGCTGGCGTTTTGCCCCCTCCCCCCCTCGCGTAATACCTGTCTTAACTACTAGCGTTTTGTGGCGCAACATTTTTTATTGGTGGCGCATATCAGCGCATTTGTGGCGCAATTCAGTGGGCTATAAAAAACCCGAAAATCAAGAGTGGTGGGGGCTGGTGTAACTGACCTTTGGAAGTCCATCAAAATCAGAGTTTGATTAGTTTGATTTTATGATATATAATATTCGTTAACCATATTCTTCTCTCGCCAAAAGTCTCCGATTTTTTTGGCCTGAGGCTTAGAATTTTTCAAAGTCCCTGGAAAAGATCTGGAATTTTGAAATCGAAATTGTGTAATAGTTAGAAAATAATCAAAAACGTTCGTCACAAATGTATTCTCATAATTTAAGTTTAGAAATTAGGAAAAAAACTTAGAAATTCCAAATTTTATGAAAAAAGCATTCTCCTGACCACAAAAATGGATTTTCCTGCATAAAAACTCACAGGAAAACTTCCTTATAGAAGACGAAATTCAGAAAAAAAATTGGCAGAAAATATGAAAGTGGGTTTTTTGTAATAATCGAATTTTTATATTTTCAACCAAGTGGTCGCCACTTTCTTAATTTTTAAATTTTCAAAAATTTTTCGATAGAGTTTGAAAGAAAACGGGAAGATCACCAAAATCTGAAAAGAAAATTTGAAAATCTGGATTAGATGAAAATCTTTGTAATTTTGAAGAAAGATTTTGTAGTGTTTTTTTAAATAAACGTCAACATTCAAATAATCAGCATTTTATGAAACATATTTTCTCCTAAATCAAAAAGACCCATTTCGCATAATTTCCTCTAGAAACACAACATATTTTGTCATTTAAAGATTCTGTTAATGGAAGTCTAGAACCTGCCTGATTTCAAATGCATTCGATCAGGGCAATAAATTGTATTTATTGATAGCTAAGGGGAAAGCCCGTGAAGCCTAAAAAATAAAGTCAATATTATATTGAAAAAAAAAGTAATTCGATTCGAAAGGTACATGAATATTTTTACATTTGGTAAACTTTCTGAAGTTTTAAGAACGAGAGTGTCATTTTCTTCGTTAAGTAGGGAGGATTTCCACTTTTGCTACGTGTTTGTGAAAATAGCTATAGGTCCAGTATTATTCAAGAACAACTCTTGCATAAATTTCGGAGGAAGGCATTTAAAAGTCTCATCACTCACCTCATGCTCTATAAAATATTACGAAAAAACAAATCACGGGTTTTTTTACGAGTTTTCGTACTTCGAACTTACTATGACAGTGAGGTTGTTTTTCAGAATTGCATTCAATGAAAGATATTTTTGACACAATAATGAACACTTACCATCAAACTGTGGTTTAATTTGGCCACATTCCATTCTAGCAGTTTTTTTTCTACGAAGGCATCCATGATTAATGTTTAAACACACAAAACTAACCAAAATCCGAAGCAAAAATAAGAAGCCTGAAGACAGCAACTGATGCCAAGTCGACGCGCACATGCGCGCAAAGTACATCGATTGGTATGGCTGAATCAAGCAAGCAGCCGGATTCTTCAATACGGCTATGAGACCGAAGCATAGAATGCTTGTACCTACACTATAATATTTGGACATTTTAATCATATTGGTTATTCGACACTTTTCTCAACTATTGTTTCAGTCAAACAAACTTTCCCTGCCATGGTTAGCCTTGATGATTTTCTTATACGTAGGTGATAATGCTCAAATTCGTATGGCTGAGACAGCACAATTTTTTTTCTAATTCAGTTAGAAATTCTCAATCAAACTTGGATTGCTACTAACCTCAAACTATTTCTTTCAGTGCCGGGTAGTTTTTTAATTTTATTTGTTCAGCAGACATGCCCGGGTAATAATCATAAGTATGGGATTGATCAATCATTGACTTTCAGAAGTATAAAACATGTATGGTAAATGAGACCATCCCATACTGCAAGTATATTAAAATAGTATATACTGTTAGAAATGTTTGCAATTTTAATATACACGGGCATATTAAAGGAGGATGCCCAAAATGGCCCCGGAGCTCGCAAAATAAAACTTATACCATTCGATTCAGCTCATCAAGACGAGAAAAAAGCCTATAAGACCAAAGTCGTGCGGGCCGTCATTTCCAAGATATGAGCGAAAGTATGTACTGCAGTTTATGTACGCAATAGCACGCCTTATCAGATAAAAAATTTTCTCAAATCAGTGTTTTAACTCTCAAAAGAACCAACAGGAGGTGTATTATATAGAAAATGTTCATCCGCCGAAGGAGCCGCATCCTCGTGGTGACGGCGGGCAACGAGCTCTGCTCGGCTATGGCTCCTTTTTTCAGAATTAATGTCGTCATGGCGGATAAAATAAAACGGGGGTCTCGAGCGATACCATTTTAAATAAAGCTCGAGTTGGTGGATTATGTAGAGGTTCGCCAGAGGAAAGTCAGTTACAGTCTCCTCTCCAATCGGAGTACACCACTGGGGCTTCTACTGGTGATCAGCTGGCTACCGGTGGAACCCAAGGAGATTCCTACGCTGGTTGTGGTATATCTCTGAAGAACGGGAGAATATATTCACTGTCAGGTTCAGTAAACTCAGATTTACTAGAATTGATCAATCAAAATCGTCCCAGGCAATTTTCAAAACGTAATATCCCTTTCGATCCAAATAGCAAAGTTCTTTCAGAATCAGATTCCATTTGCGATTCTTGCCGAATGGCTTCCCGAGATTCAAAGGCCTCAACAAGCAAATCATCTTTAACAGAAGGTACCATTAATCTGACTCTGAAAAGAGCGTCAGCGTCTTATAAAAAGTGCGTTTTTGGTTGCGCATCGAAAAACCTTCATATAATACCACAGGCCGTCAGGGATCAGGTGTTGGTTAACCACAGCTTTTATTTACCGGAAGGGTCGCGTTGTTGTGATGAACATCTTTCAATGAACAGTGGGAGATTTTATCACAAACAGCAACGAATTGCACCTACAATGAAAGTCATATCGAGACAAATAGTCTTCTTTCAATTTTGAGTTTATTGCTGGTATGTGTGACTCAGAGGTAAAGCAATGGACTGGTCTTAACAAAGACCAATTTAAAAATGTTATGTCTTTCCTACCATCTCTCGCCGGACGGGAGCAAAAAATCCAAGTACAGTACTAGCACTTTATTTAGCAAAACTTCATACGGGTGAAACTGATGAGAGGTTGTCCTCACTCTTTAATATACCTCGTTCATCAACAGAGCGATTGATGAGTAAAAACGAGGAACTCTCTGCTGAAAGATTTTGTTCCTCTCTACCTAGGTTTTTCCCGAGTAGATCGAGAAGAACTGAAGAGTCATAACACAACAATTGGCCATCAACTATTTCTGAATGGGCATACACTGCAGTCCCGCTTGATCATCCGTGTCGGGGGTACCCTCAATGGCCTCGATGACAAATCGGGACTCTCTAAGCCATTCTTCTTCTCCTTCTTGCTCGTGGCTTCTTATAGTGCCGAGCCGTAAACATCGCAAGACCGCTGACCTTTCAAGCGCCTCTCTCTCGCCCCCTTGCACTACCTTGTCTGATATATCGGGAACTGATAAAGCAGGACCGCAGTGTAATGATAAGTTTATTACCATTTGGGATGGAACTTATGCTTACATTCAGAAGAGTTCTAATTATAGATTTCAGCGAAGATCATTTAGCATGTACAAATATCGCCCTCTGATAAAACCTTTTATCGCTATCGCAGCCGATGGATATATTTTAGATGTGTTTGGCTCCTTTCCAGCCAACACATCTGATGCAACAATGATGCTTGAGCTCTTTGCAAATAAATCTGGCCTCCTTTTTTTCTTTATTGAAGGCGATGTTTTCCTCGTAGATCGAGGATTCAGAGATTGTGTTGCCACTTTATTAGAATATGGATACGACGTAAGAATGCTTCATTTAGCTGAACTTGGTCTTCCTTTGAGTGATTATGAGGCAAACCTCTCTCGCCTTGTCAGAAAATGCCGATATGTTGTTGAAGCCGTCAATGAACGATTTAAACGATCTTTTCGATATTTGGGCAAGGTGTGGCAAAATAAGTCTGTTCCACATTTAATCGGTGACTATCGAATTGCGGCAGCGACCCCTAACGCCTTCCATGAGGGCATTGAGTCAGATATCGTCGATGGCCAGAAAATCGGACAATTGATGCTTGCTAAAATCTCAGAGCCCAATCGACTAGCTTTATTAGTCGAAAGCCAACAAGTAAATAGGCAGTCTGCAGACTTTCAGACTATGGATCAGAATTCATTGGAAGACTTCTCAAAACTATCGCTGAACGACTTGCGAACTTTGGCTCTTGGATCGTATCGATTGAAGCAAGCAAGATCCTATTATTATGAACATGTGAGTCCTGATGGAGGTTATGAAGTTCAAGTCTGCAGACATGTTGGATCCTTTCTCTAAGCTCCCATGGTATTTATAATAGTGCCCCGATGACCGCAAGCCATAATTTGAGTAGTGGGGATGCGTCTACCAAAAGCAGCCCCTCCACATACCACTACACTTTTAGGCACGAGCCAGTGGAGCTCACGGACCCGTCGCGTACAGCTCTGTGGTAAGTGGTGGGCTGGATTTCGTAGGCCTCTCGTTCGATCTCCGCGTATGCTTATCATGCCTATGTTTGCATCTTAATAACAAGAAAAGTAATTAACTTAAAAAATTTCTGATTGTTGGAAATGAAAGAGTAACTCAGAAACTATCGATTGGCGTAAGAAAATGAAAATCTATTTTTTCCGCATTAGGTCTCTTTTTTCACGGACGGTCTCATATTCAGCTGCGCAAGCGCGTTATGATTTACGCGAGTCGGGCAACGTGGCCGGTGGCATTTGTTTGAGTAGCCTAACGATATGATTGTTTGAAAATTAAAACTTTTTTCTTTAATTTCATTTTTCATTTGATCATGTTTACAGAAGATGAAGACGGAACCCACGTGAATCTGAACGCGTATACTGAATTTAGTATATACGTATACTAAATTTCGTATACATATATGCCATATTAAATATCGTGAATTAAATAATTTCTTGAGAAAAATGTGCAACGAATATTGTTTGCGAGTGTGATAAAAAATCTAGTTCATAAAATCTTTAAGGTTCAACAAAATTCGTTCCATATTTATCTGACGAAATCTACTTCGGAGTTAAAATTCAACCTTTCAGTTTTTCAACTATGAAGATTCTTTAAAGCAAGGAGATGTATATAATATGAAGCTTATATTCTTCTTATTATTAGTAATCTTTGATTCCTAACCATAGCATTATTATTGCATGAAAAAATTTGACTCATTTATTATTTAGATGAAGGACCTAATGTTATATTGTTAATAATATAAAGACTTTCTTAAGTTTTGCTAAATTTAGAAGTTGCAAACAAAAATTTGTTTCATGCTGCGAAAATCATGATTCTGGATCTTTCATTTTATGTACTTCAGGTCTCGAATTTCATCATCAAGAATACAACGCTTGTACTTATTTCATATTATCTTTTTATTCTATAAATATAATTGAGATATACCTACAATAGCCATACTTCCCCTATACTTTAGGCATACTTTATTTATACTTCTGACATACTTGAGCTATACGTTACAGATAAACATCAGCTATACTCGAGCTATATTTCAGACATGCTTCTACGATATACCATGTATAAACCGCCCCATTTTCCCCATTTCAATTAGGGCAGTAGCCAGAATCTCACTATAACAACTGGACTAGTAAGTTCTAATCAGGACTTTTAAAGGCACTGCTAACATTTTTCATTCCTTATGACTAGAAAAACTATGTGCGTCTCGTTAGGCCCTAATCTTGTATTTGAGCCAGACTTTAGTTGGCTCCTGATTTAGATAAAAGATCCAAAAAATTCTAGTCAAGCACCGTTCGGACCCTAGTCAGCATACCCCAGATAAACTTTCTGAAGATGGCGCTGCAGTATATATGATGCAGTGCCATCCTCAGAATGTTGAATGCACTAAATTATGCTTTAGTAAACATGCGAATGGCTGCCCCAACAACACGTGACAGCAAACTGAAATTTATTTTCATCTAAAGCATCCGAGTGTTTAACACTTATAAACATGTGTTTTTAATAAAAATAACAGCACGTACATTTTTATTAAATAAACTTCAAGTAGTAGTTTTGCTAAATTCTATTTATTATATATACTGAATGGGATGTATGAATATAACCAAAAAAATGTAGGTCATTCATTTTTTAACATTTTACAATAACTTTACTTTGTTTAGAATAAAAAAAAAATTAATACGTGAAATATAAGGAAAATAGTTCAATTTGTGCTGTATATGTGAAACCCAGTAAAAGCAATGAAATTAATCATTTGTCATAGTAGAGTGCAAATTTTCAATATTCAGTTGTTGTGTGATATAAATATATGCAAAAAACGGTTTTTAATTAACGAAATATAAACTTCTGAAATTATTGATCTAAAATTGGTGTGTATTTAAATATTCTTAATCATTTTGTTGTTGAAAAATCGTTTGTCAGATATATTTATATCAAAGCTGAATGATGAACGTACCGGAAAACAGAGAGGGTCTAGTAGACGAGTAGTTGAAGGGTAACCCCATTAGGACCTTCTTAAAGGTTCTAGATAGAACCTGGCCAAAACAGCGTTACAGAACTAGCCAAGCCCTCCCTATTTTTCCCGATTAGCGCTCGATCAGAAATAGGGAAAACTAGCCAGGGCCCTTCCAAATCCCGATCGCAATTTCTACATGGAATACTTAAGCAATACTCTAACTATACTTCGACTATAAATTGTTATACTTTAGCTATACTTCCACTATAGGGGAGACCGGGGCTAGTTGCGACACGGGGCTAGTTGGGACAAAGGGAGTTTTAATACTAATATTGAACATATCGCACCATATGTCATGCAGTGGGCGAAGCCCCCGATACGTAATATACGAGTGTATTTTGATGTCAAAATATTGCGTTTCACAGAAAATATTGCCGAATATGTATTTTCAAGCGTGCTGAGTAACTTTTTATTTTTTTGGTTTTTTCGTTAAATCGTCCTCAAATATTTTTTTTAAAGAATATGAACATTATCAACAGCTGCGAGAATGCGTTGAAGAATTTTTTCTAACCTTAAATTTTGGATTTTTTGCAAATGTTGTTTACCAAAAATGCGGGCGGGGTAGGTTGGGACAGATTGTCGCGGGGCAAATTGGGACGATTAAAAAATTTAGCGTATTTAGAGTGGTGCTAGACATAGCTTGTGGGTTTATGTTATTGCTTAAACTTTTGCTTAAACTTGGAATTTTTCCTGTCTACACCGAAAATCTAGAAAGATGAAATCTAAAAATTATATAAAGTGACTCGATAAGCTTTTTTCGTACTTGAACACAACTTGAAAATTAAAAAAATAAGTCAAATGTCTTTAGAAGTGATTGTTTCAACTTTTTTCCTTTTTAAAAACAACTACATCTTTTCTAAAGTTACATTGTTTCATTTGCCCCAAACTGCCCCGAGCATTGTCCCAACCTGCCCCGTATACGGGGCATGTTGGGACACAGGACATGACCTCAGTTATACACTCGCCAAAATTTATATAATGAATAATAAGCGCCCAAAAAATTCACATCAATAGCCAAGGACATGCACTTCAACAGCAAGTATAGAACGACTCTGGAAAAGTTACTAGAAAGACGCGAAAAATTCTGGAGTCGTAGTTGTCCCAACTAGCCCCGGTCTCCCCTACATAATTCAAATAGTCATGAAGTATGGGGTCGTCTCATATACCATACTTTTATTATACTATCTAAGAGACGACACCTATACGACTTCCCAAATATTTTTCTAGATCAATCCCACACAACAATGTTTTTACCCGGGTGTCGCTAAGTTAGGCCACAAGCCTTCTGGGAAAGATTTTTTTGTAAATATTTACAGTCTTCACAAGCTCAAAAAATAGGTCAAAAACATTTTTTTTTTGTAAATAGGCGGCTATTTTGAGAGATTTCGAAATTTTCAAAAACCTCTGTGTCCTGACCTATCCAATTTAATAATAATTGAAGACATGTTTCACTTTTTTTGTTTTTGCAACCTAAATAGCCGAAGCTCTGCTACAAAGTATACAGTGACATATTTGCAGTGGTAAGGTCAAGGATGCTTCAAGGTCGCGGGTGTGGAAACAATTTTTTTTCACCATTTTTTTGGAATCGAAGAATGTATTAATACATAGCAAAAAACCCGTTTCCAGTTATCATGTGTAGTTTCTTTGCAGTAAATTTCTAAAAATAGGCTCGAAATCGTGGCTTGAAACTAGATATATATTCGCGTGTCAGATCGGTCCCATCGGCTTCAATTGACTACAGACATCCAGAGTCCCGCTTCTGGTCGACCCGAGCTCGCCATCGTGCTTATTTGCTATGCAAACGTATGTGCTACCCGCTTTGAGAGCGCTGTCAATTCTAGGAAGACTTCAATTCGGGGGTCTCAAATCCGAGTTTGAATGTGTATAAGGCAATACACTGAATTCTGAAATTAAGCACCCTCAGGCTACGCTATTCCTGGAACAGATAGCCTCGGAATGTGGTGATGTGTGGAGCAAGGGAGGCTTGCTCACTGAAGCGCGTAACAAACAAGTAGCTCAAAGCAATTCCCGAAACTGTGCTTATCTCCAGAGTTGAGTATAATATGCAATTTACATTTTATAAAAATTGTAATGAAAATATTTCGTACATTTTATCCGTATTTTGGGGGTAAGTTACTACTAATATAACAGGAATTTACGCAAAGTACCATCTTTGAAGAATGTTTATTTCAGAAGTTATAAGTCAAAATAATATAGTGATAAGCTATATATATATAACTTTTTTGTTGTTGATTATTTTAAAATGTGCGTATCCGAATCAAAGTTATTTAATATTTATCTCGGTTATCTCGATGTATTGCTTTGTGAATTCTGCCCAAAAAAACTGTAAAAAATCCTTACTGGAAAAAATACACCAATTTGGGAACAGCGTTTGGAAAAAATTATTTCAGGAGAAAAATACAATCTGTTTAAATGTGTTTGAGAAAAAGCAACTTCAATCTCGCCTTCTTGGAATAATATTGTGTTTTAATGATTTTACCATATATTGGCATTACCACCATAGCTATTCCCTGCCGAAATCTACGTTATGGGCTGTAAAGTTATTAATTCCATTTATTTGAAATGAATAAAATACTGCAATTGTTATTGATTATTTATCATTGAAATCGCAACAATATATTATATTAAAAAATGAAATGTACATACACACTCTAAGAAAAAGTCTATCAATAGTAAAATTACGTTCCTTTCACAATGCATCCTTTGAAATTAAGACGATTTCTTTTGTCCATCAATAGAATCGTTTCACTGTTCAAAGACTTCTTCTTCTTCTTTTACTTCATTAAATGTAAAACGGAATAAGTTTTACTAATGAACGATTTCTTTTTACTTTGAAAAGAATTCCTTTAACTATTGAAGGATTTCATTTGTTTGGCTAGCGAAGAGAGTGCGCCTGCGCATGAGTGAATATAGTTTAGCACACGATGTATTTATTAATTGATAAAGTAAGTAAAAACGTGCGAAATGATGTAGAAAATGGATTTCTTTAAAAAATTAACAATCCCAGGTTGTGACGCGAAAACTTTGGAAGGTACGTGTACTGAAAGAACATTTTTTGATCTGCATAACCTTACTTTTCATTGCTTTTTACGCTTTTGACGTATGAAAAATTTGTGCTGCACACAAAGTTGTATCTTTAAATTTTTTAAGGCTGAAATGTAGAACGGATTGTTTTTATAGAATTGATGATTATCAATTTTATATTTACATTCACCAAAGTTCGGCTTTTGTACATTACTTGCACGTAATATCACGCAATAAGTTTTCTTTTAACGTACAAATTATTCTTTCTTTGGTCCGATAATAGATTTCTTTTCAAGATCAAAGGAAATCCTTTAACATTTAAAGGATAGCATTTGAAACGACAATCCTTTAACTGTGAAAGGATTTCCTCTCATGCCAATTTTGAATGGAAAATCCTTTAATAGTGAAAAGAATCGTTTAACAGTCAACAGTCTGTTTTTAGAGTGTAATAATATTGGTACTTATTAGAGATTTCATTGTATTTATATTTAAAAAATTTGGTAGTAATTTTAAAATGATTTGTTAACCCTGTTATTATTAGCAACAGTTACTCAAGATGTCATTACAGAAAACTGTAATGATTCTGTAACAGTCCTGGAACAGTTCTGGAACAATGTTACATGGGTTTTGAAACAATTTTACAAAACTGTTATTCTCGTTCGATAAGATACATTTTCTTATACAGTCCAAGCTCCGAGCAAGGCCGTTTTCGGGGCCGTAGGGGAGTATAATTCCAAGAAGCCATAAAACCCCACTCCAAGCGCGGTCACGCTCGACTGCGTGGAGAAAAATTCACCTGACCAACTCCGGGTAAGGCCGCGCGTCGGGTGGGTTAAAAATCTATCTCGAACATCGTTTTATGTACCTAGTGTACATTACATGTGTACAAAAGTGATTCATATTGGATTATTTCGTTATAAGCCCGAGCATAAAGGTATGTAAAATATTAAAATCGATCATTAGCTATGGTATGTTCGTAAAACTTAAAAAAAAAGAACAATGTAAAGCTTTTTTTATAGTGGTAAAAATAGATATTCGTTCATTTGAAATATGGAAATTCACTCTTTCCCACGTTTTGTACAGCACAATAATACTGCGAACGGTTTTCTCATAGAAACACATATTAAATGAGCTGAGATCAGACATCTAATATCTTTTGAACGCGATTTTATAATTTTTCATGGTTTTCTTCGGGTTTTAACGTTGACATTTTATGTTGAACATTCATCCAGAACATCTTTATCCAAAGACTTTAAATATTTGACGAAACATAAAATAAACAATGATTAGTTAGCCCTATAGTACATACATTTGATTTTATATCGAAGCAAATTTTTGTTAAGTGGACTAAAAATATTTTTGAAAAACGAACAGTTTTCCTGATATTTCATTTCTTATATGGAAAATAAAATGAATAATTTGTTTGACTGACAAATTCAAGGTTTGGCCCGAGAAAAACCTTCAGATTCGGCCGTTTCGTTCGCGGCCCTCCTCGGAGCGTCAGCTATGAAATGCATCGATCGCGACCGACGCTAAAGTGGTGGGGGTAGCGCTCGAGCGAGAAATCGGAGAAGCGGCCCTGCTCGGGGCGGCCCTGATCGGAGCTTGGACTGTATTCTATAATTGGGTTAATGTGTCAAATACACTAACAAGGAGAGGACGCGAGATGGGCATCGCCAATTCGACTAGGGCTTTGCACGATAAAAGTACATCAAAATCCATTAGGGGCGTATTTTTTCTTTTGATCTAATGGGCATTAGTTCCCGAGATATGAAGGTTTGAGTATTTGCGCTCGAGCGCTCGACTCGCCACTGCAGGGCAGGGACCCCGCACTTGGCACTTACTCGCAGACGGACACTAATTTTGTGATAAACGGAAAGTCCACTGGGTCTCTATATCGTTTATATAGGGTTCTCTTTACGTAGATTCTGAATCTTAAAACGAAAAAAATCCATCACGTCAAATTTTTGAGAAAAAAAAACGGGGTCAAAAAGTAAAAACGAAAAATCGTTTTTGTCGCTTCTTGAAAAAGTTGTTGAACACTATAGTCCAGCGGATAGTGACTATTTTCCAAGTGAATCATGCAAAAAATTTTGAACATGGGAGTCATCTGCATATAATTAATATAATAATAATAATATAATATATAATAATATATAAGATCGAGCAATGGAGATTGAAAAACAGGTCAATTTGGCCTGGAACGACGGCAATGAACATCAGTTAGAGGAAGCCGCGGAACACAAACAAGCAGCGGCAATTGATGTTCTTCCTCGACTTGGTGATGATCCAGCGCCACCACATCCTCCAGAGGTAGATGGCCCAATACAACCAGAGCCAGAAGCAGAGGTTCAACAACCAAGAAGGCGATTAAAGTGGACATACCATATGAACAGAGATGTAATGCGCTTTTATTTTTTGGCAAAGAAAAGCGGGCAAAGTGTAAGAAGAGAACATCATCGACTCTTCTTACTTAAGTACCCAGAACTAGCCACCAGAATAAAATAGCAGAATCTAGCAGATCAAAAACGCTCAATATCTGTAAATAGATTGCTTTCGGCTGTTCAAATAGCTGCCATCGAAATGGAAGTGGAACAGCAGCTTCCTATTGATGAACTTCCCTTGGAAGATGTGGACAATGAAGAACTGATTGAAGCTGAAGGCATAGGTGCTATAAGGGATAATGGATATCAAGTACCGAATCCACTAGAACTCCATCCGGACATTAAAAACGATGATCAGACCAGCGAAATCGCAGAAAACCTACAGCACCTTCAAAGGAATTTTGTTCAGGCTTTACTAGAGTTCAGACATGTAGAACCAACACAAAGGCATTATCTGCCCAAGATGAACATCACAAATGATCTGCGTGCACTAATAGAACACCTGAACAGCAAGGTGTTACCTATGCATTTGAACGCAACACAAACTGCGTTAGAGGTGCAAACTCTTGTATACTGTGCAGCTGTGGCAACCGTTAGAACGTTGGGCCATAGAACTAGGCCTACAAATGCAGTCTTTGCTCCACGAAGGGAGCGAGATCCACCATGGAAGATCAGGTTGGATATGGATGTCAGCAAAGTAAGGTGCAAATTGGGTCGACTTACTCAATATAAAAAAAGGAAATAGAACCAGAAAGCTGATACACCATATTACTAAAATCATCCACCCTCGTTACATCGAGACTTTCACACCAGCAATATTGGATGAGATAATAGACGCCCAACGGCAGAGACTTGATGTTCTTACTGCTAGACTGCGTCGGTACAAGAAAAGAAGTGCAAGAAGGCAACAAAATCGAACCTTTCAGGCAGATGAAAGAAGGTTCTACCGTGAGCTGAGTGTAAAACAGAACAACCAGCAAGACACCAACGTGCCTCAATTGGAAGAAATGACTAACTATTGGTCGGGTGTTTGGGGGAAAACGAACAGAAGCAATTTAAACTCTGCGTGGTTCCAACTAGAGAAATCAAGAGCTAGTAATAACCCTGAAATGGAGCTGACTAACATCACAGCTTTAGATGTTTCAACGGTTTTGAAAAGAACAAGCAACTGGAAAGCTCCAGGTCCGGACATGGTGCACAACTTCTGGTACAAGTACCTGACTAGTGTGCATCCTGCGTTGGCACGTTGTATTCAGAAGATCATCGAACAACCAGATTTGATGTCAGGCTTTATGCTCCAGGGTACTACGTATATGTTGCCTAAAACACCAGATGCTCAAAATCCATCTGATTTTCGACCGATAGTCTGTCTTCCAACAATATATAAATGTCTTACAACTATCATAGCAGATAAGGTATATTCTCACTGCGACGAGAATGACATCCTTATAGTAGAACAAAAAGGATGTTGTAAAAACTTGCGAGGCAGTGAAGATCTAGTCACCATAGACGCTGTTGCCATGACGCAAGCTCGTAAACATCAAAGAAACTTGCACATGGCATACATTGACTACAAGCAAGCGTTTCCTTCCGTACCACATGACTATTTGCTTGAAGTCTTGAAAATATACAAAATTTGCCCACGCATCATTGACTTCCTAAGTCGTGCGATGATGCTTTGGGGTACAAGAATCAAGTATTTTGATCATGGACAATCAAGGATAACTAGATCAATACGCATTACGACGGGTATATTCCAAGGAGACTCCTTTAGTGCATTGTGGTTCTGTTTAGCGTTGAACCCATTGAGCAGAACACTAAATAGCATGTCTCATGGGTTCCGAGTACATGATAACGAGGATGGTCATGAAGTGACCCATATTCTATACATGGATGACCTGAAGATATACGCCAGTTCGGACCAGAAA
>CAKNWT010198195.1:0-17239 GCA_932066315.1 Andricus coriarius | reverse complement strand
TTGACATAAAATGCGGTCACGGTATGCTAAGGTGGAAATGACACCGTCCTGGCATGCGAAAATGAAACCCTCTGTACCTGAATTAAGCCCTGATGATCTGAGGAAAGCAAAAGTTTGCTCCTTTTTTTTTTTGTTTTTGTTTGTTACATTAATTAAGAAAAATATCATTAAAATTTTAAAAAGAGTAGTTTTTGACCCATAAAGAGTGTATTATGTCTACTGTTTTATTCCTCAATTATTTCCCATAATTTTGGTGATTATTTTACTTCGGAATGGGAAAATATTTTCAGTACAAACTTTAATACACTTTCTCATTTTTTGAACTTTTTTGAGGACTTTTTGCGGTTTTTAGGCAAAAGTGAATTATTTTTATCCACCATGTGAGAAAATAATATCTTACGTTTGTGGGTGATTTAACAGTAGGGCGGATTTAAAATGCTTCAATTAATTGATCGCTTGGGCCGCACATTCGTCGGTTGGTTTCCGGAAATAGGAAACAAATTTTGAAATCGTTTAATATTTCCTGTTCGGTTTTTAGATTAAAAATTTTTTAAAGTTCTATTGGCTAAATAATTATCGCAAATTTTGTAGATGTACAGTTTTTGCTAGTTTTTTTGGATTGAGTTAAATGCGCACTTTTAAGAAAAAGTTAAATATGTCGAACCTGAAATTTCTTCAGCTTAAAGCTGATGTGATGTTTAAAACGTTCCAAAAACGTGAAAAATATCGATGAATTGCTAAATCACGAAAAATCATTGTTTTTCGAAAAAGCAAAATGATAACATGTTTTTTTGGTCCAAGGTGGAGAAATTAAAGGTTTGACATATTAATGTTGTTAATAATTTATTTGATGTTATTGTTTCCCTTTGATTGACCTTCGGGCTTCATTGATCATCGCATGGATTCCTCCCAATGCTTCTGCTCGTTCAAGGTTCCTTTTCTGTTTATGAGTTTTGGGGGCTACCTTTTGGCTTGTGGTGACTCATATTGTCGCTTGTTCGTGCCTTGGTGGGGGCTGCCGGGCTCCCTTATCTGAGAGAGCTCAGTTACTATCAAGGTGTAGGCTGGGTGGCTGGTTTTTCGGGGTTGCAACGATGGGAGATCAATTGTGTGTGTTAAAGTCCGTGGCTCTTCAAGTCTCAATTCAGTTCAGTGATTTCCCGAGTCGATCTTCTTCTGGTGTTGCTACATCTGTCCTAATTTTCACCAACAACCAAAACCTTTTTTTGGACACCAAGGGAGTGGTCCAATGGATATACTCGGGGACTTGAATGCCGGACTCAATCGGTAATAGGTATTTAGCGACTTTGACATGACCGAGCATGGTTCCTTCGCTAGCCCACGCCAGTCCGTCATTAATTCAAAACATTTTGGTTGATATATATATGTATATATATATTTAATAAAAAATCCAAGAAGCCTCGGTGGCTCAGAGGATAGCGCGTCAGACTTCCATGCAGGAGGTCTGGGGTTCGATCCCTGAGCCGGGTACGAATCGAAATTTTTCTATGTACTTCTAACGGGGCTTCGGTGGTTTGGAACCCACCTTAAACTGTAGGTCCCCTCAGAAAAAGCTGGTGTCGTATCAAGGATAAATATGCCTTTCGAGAGCCTAACCTTGGGGGTCAAAAGCCGATTTTGAGAAGACTCAAAAATTTGTCAGCGATCTTCTTATGCTTGCGGTACCTACGGGGGAACCACGCTCGATGGTCGCTGGCCAATTTCGAGTAATGAACACACACATATACACTCACATAGCACTCCAGGACAAGGCCTCGAATCTGCGCATCTAACTGATGACCTCGGAGGGATCGCTCCGTCCACCCTAAGTCTGAGGGAGGCTGCCGAATGGCAGAGTGGGTGAGGATCACGTTGCCTGATCAACAAAGTAGGACGTCATTTACTGTGGGATAAGTATGCCTAGCACCTGAGAGGTATAATTTCAGAATGTTGTTAACAACGAAACTCACCGAGATCCAAAAACACTCGGCGAAGATAGCCGGATTCCGAGTACTGCCTTGAGAGTAAACATGGGTGTGGCACAATAGGCTTCATAGCTTGAGCGCCAGGGGGGGACCTCACGGAACCCCCCGCCCACATTAAAAAACTAACTAACTAATAAAAAATCCACGTATGGGTTTCACCCATTTGAACCAAATATCCGCAGAAAAGGAAAAATATGTTTTGCTTACTTTTTTGAGTAATACAACATGTATTAAAGAGAATAACATCGGAGGCGGACACCTGCGTTAGGTTCCTTGTCAGGAATACACATTAAAGCATCCAAAGAAAAAAGACCAAAAGAAATTCAATATATATGAATGTGCGTCCAAAAATCCTTAAAAAGGTTGATACGCTATCCATTGTCGACCCCATATGCAGTACGCTGAACAGTAGATTGTACAGCAAGTGCAAAAAGTAGACAGTATAGAAGTAGTATTGATTATAGATAGGGATCATAACTAAGCCTGAAGACTTACCGAAAGTCAACAATGTCTCAAAAGCGTATAAGTAGTGTTGGCACGTCGCATATCCACAAGGATATTTTAGAAAATTGACCAGATAATGAACGAATGTATCTCTAGAAACAATCTGGGAATGCAAACATTTTCTTTCATATGAAAAATAATTCGACGGCCCTGGTCATTGACAGGTATAACGCGTTTCGTGTCGCTTCGTACATATCAGTCAATTGCTTTGGTTTTATGTGACTATATAACATTATAACTTACTTGTGGATTGTGCTTAGTACCGAGGTTCCTATTGTGGTGCATTGTTGAGTGGGCTTCAGTCACAAAATAGTAAATTTTGTGTTTTTTAGTTCGATTGTTGTAGACGTTGGCACTCTAAGATGGTGGTCTAATTGGTCTGTAGCGATTTAATCACGAGAGGGGTCACTCACTCACTCGCTTATGAAAAATGTGGTGCTTTGGTGCACCTGAATTTTCTGCACCTGCCGAGCAAAGATCTCTTAAAAATTAGAAAAAAAGAAGAAGGTTTGATATTGTTCAAGCTGCTCATTGATCTCCGAGGCGAAAAATTCTTTGAATACTTGGCATGTTCGAAACCCATCTAGTATTTTCTTAATAGCTGATGATATTTGAAGTATCTCAGGAACGACGATAGTGGCTCTGGTGCCTGGAGTCAAGGTAGCTATTGATGATGCGGTGATGAAGTATCAGGTGGCGAGTCTAACGCAGATCAAAGCTTTGTTTGAATCATTAAAGTCTAATCAGGTCACCATGAATACATTCCTTGATACTGCTATTGAGGGATTGACGGATGATATCATTAACAAAGCTAAGCGCACTTCTGTACTTGGGGAAACAACCGCATTATATGTGTCAGACGTCAACCAGTGAAGGAGAGGTAGGATCTTTCATCTTCCGTCTGTCATATCACTTCTATCTTGGAGTTAACTGTAAGGACAAACTCACTCAGGAGGATCTAACAACAGTGTACTAAGTCCAACCGGCGGATTTACAGCGCTGCGTTGGAACTAAGAAGAAACAACAAAATAAAATAATTCTGGATTGCGAGTGACAAGAGTTTTTGCCTTAAATCTGATGGTGCGCCGAGAATTTTTCTGGTCCAGATTCGAGATCTGGATGCTCTACGATAATTTCGACGTAAGAAAAAAAATATTCCCTATTGAAATTTCGGAAAATATGATTTGCAGTAACTATATCATATATACTATTTATTTTATTACTCTGCATATTCTATATGGTTTTGGTGCTGTCATTAGCAAATTGGCAACTATTAAAGATTTCATATTTTTTATTTCGAAAGGGGTTTACTTGTTTGGTCTAGATTACTTTATTTTTATTTTTAACACGATTCTCTTATTATGCTTACTTAGTAAATTAATTCTCTTTGCCGATGAGATTACGACGCTCTAGTCAGATAAAATGTTATGCGTCTAAACATTACTGCCACTAACAAGTGGCCTGCTCTATGGAACTGGAAGGTTTTTACGTTAATCGCCTTTTATTGCAGGGCTCTCTTTTTGTAAGTTGCCCGCTGTACAGTATTATATTCTTCCTGTGAAAGTTAATAGCCTCTCTTAATATATTTTATGCCGATGCTCAATCCGTGCCTGTTCATGTTGATGAGTTGGCTGATTATTTTGGTGAGAGATCCTTTCATGTTATAGCTGTATCTAAAACCTGGCTCAAGCCTCAATCTGATACGTCAAATATTAGCTTAATAAATGACTTAATTTTCCAAAAAGATAGGGGGCGCCTAGAGGCGGTGAAGCCTGTATGTATGTTCCTAATGATTTAAAGGGTAAGATCTTACATGCCAGTACTAAAACCACTGTACCAGCTACTGTATTTTTATTTCTTGAAATATTTGTATCCCGTGAACGTCTACTTCTTAGGGTTGTATATAAACCACCCAATACTGGTCAATTCAGCTGGTTACTCTATAGTATCGCATGGATCCACGCACCACTCCGGCATGTCAAGTACATAGATTTACCTTATAATTGAGCCGCTGGATAGTGTAAGGCCATATAAAATTAACATGGCCATTCCGCTTGGCCCCTGTTGTCTTCAAAATTGATTTTGAAAATAAGATTTTTGAAACATATAGCCATGAATTTTCCTAAAAAGCCATACGTTTCAAAAATTAATGTTTCAAAATCGATTTTAAAGACAACAGGGGCCCTTCGGAACGGCGATGTGAAATTGATATGCCCTTACACTATCCAGCGGCTCAATTGTGGCAGATCTAACTAAAGTACAGAATTATTCTCAACACCCAGTTCCCTTCTGTTCCTGCCCTGATCTTATTTAAATAAAATACAATTTAACTTCAAGCAAAATTCTCGCCCAGTGTATAAAGGTAGAAAAACTCAATAATATATTAATTTCAACATTCAATGTAGTAGCCCCAGTGCATGATTTTCAGGCGAGGAAAAAACTTGTTCGTGGATATCGGAGGAGATTAAAAGTTTCAGGAGGAAGAGAGACATAAAGTCCTCTCAAGCTAGGAGGAGTAATGACCAGTCATGATGGAAGGACTTCTAGATCCTTCGGAATGAGTCTCATTTCGCCATCATGAGTGGGAGTGTCATTTTTGCGTCTGTATGAACAAAATGCATTATGTAATAAGTAAACTACCTAGAAAATAATACAATTATAAATAAACGATGATAGTTAACGATGTCGTCCATATATGTAGGATAAAATATTATATATAAATGTAAGATATGTAAAAACAAAGTATTGAAATAAAAATGATTATACTTTTCAAATTTTTATCAAAATTACTATAGAACAAGATTAAAAAAAAATAAGCTTTAATATTGCAATTTTATTTTGAATTTAAAATTCCAATGGCAATACAAATATTTCTAACAATTATCAAATGAAAAAAGAAGAAAACTGAATTTGAAATTACGCCCGCGGTACGTAATTCAAGTAGAAAGACACATTACCGAGTTCCGATTCCGAATTACCGAACGCCGACGCGACGTCATGTGGCTCCGCCGGGCTTCGATCGACACGTGTTTATATTGCGAATTCATGCACAAAGAGTTCACGGAATTCATGGAATTCACGAAATGCACGAAATTAACGGAATTTAAGGAATCCACGGAATTTATGATATTTAAAAAATTCACGGAATTAATGGAATCACTGAATTTAGGAAAGTCACGGAATTAATAGATTTCACTGAATTTATGAAATTCATGGAATACAAGGAATTTACAGAATTCACGGATTTCACGGAATTCATGAAATTTGCAGAATTAATAGAATTCACTCAATTTAGGAAATTCACGGAATTGATAGATTTCACTAAATTTATGAAATTTACGGAATCCTTGAATTCCACGAATTCCATGAATTCCTTGAATTTCTTGAATTCCATGAATTCCACGAATTCCATTAATTCCATGAATTGCTTGAATTCCATAAATTCTGAAAATACTGTGAGTTCTGTTAATTTCCAAATATCCTTGAATTCCGTGAGTTCCTTGAATTACATGAATTCCTTGAATTTCATGAATTTGGAGAATTCAATTTATTCCGTGATTTCCATTAATTCCTTAAATTCCATGAATTCCATGCATACGCACGCTTTACATATATACTATATATTAGCAAAATTTTTGTGTTCGTCCGAAAATTTCTGCTTTTTTTGCGCGGAATAAGTGTTCTGAGAAATGCAATTCACGGAATTCGAGGAATTTACGAAATTCACAGAATTAATGGAATTCGCGGAATTCATGGAATTTACGGAATTCACTGAATATATCAACTTCAGGGAATTCACGGAATACACGGAATACACGGAATTCGTTGAATTCGCGTAATTCACGGTATTAACTGAATTCACGGAATTCACATTTCAGGCATTCCTTGTGTTCCGTAAATTCCATGGATTCCATGAATCCCATGAATTCCTTAAATTTAATTAATTCCTTGAATTCCATTCATTCCACGAATTCCGCGAATTCCTTGAATTCCAATAATTCTTGGAATTCCATGAATTCCTTGAATTCCATCAATTCCTTGAATTTCATGAATTCCGTGAATTCCTTGATTACGTAATATCCTTGAATTCCATATGAAATGAGTTGGTCTCTTTCCCTCCTGAAAGTAACTAAATAAGAAATCGCGAAATAATATAATCGAAAATTTTAATTTACCCGCAACACTGAAAGAATCAAATAATGTCACAAATAAAATGTCTAATCCGTCAAAAGTAACTTAAGATGGGATATTTTTTCTACACTACATCACAGAACACTGAACGACCGTCCTTGAACTAAGTTCGTTGAAAAGAATTCGACCTCGTGATGTGCACAAATAAATTCCGAGACGTAGTGCGAATTCTACAAATAAATCTGTATTGAGAGAAGCTGCCGAGATTGATGGAAACCATGGAAATGATCGTCGTGAAGATTTTTATTCATATAATTATTTCAATACTCGTGAACATTTTTATTCGCATACTCGCGTAGAATTGAAATCGAGTAATTATTTCGGAAATCGAGTTGATTGTTATATTGATTGATCTTTCAATGCACCCGGTCATTGCTATCGAGATGGATTATCGCGAAATCATAGACGACTTCCCAAAGCAATATAGTTGACCCATCTACTATTCCAATATTTGATATGTCTTATATTCGTTCTAGAATTCGTTCACGGAATAAACATAGTCTTAAATTTATTATGCTGCGACACCTCTATGTAGATCTGAATACTTGATGTTCGTTAACCCTCAAATTCTTGGTCACCCTATTAAGGCTTTAATCGAATGCGGGTTTTCCAGAACCTTTATAGGACCAGAAGGTATGATACTCGCTAAAAAATTAAGATTGAAAATAAATCAGAGTAATGATTTAGTGCTGATCGCAAACAGCAGCCTAGAGGTAGTTTCTCAAGAAGTTATAGTACCCATGAAAATGCATAAAAGGATAGGCTAATGTCTATGCGAGTGATGAAAGTTTACCAGTAGCCCTAGCTCTGGGTTTAGATTTCATGAACTTTTTCGAACTAGAAATAAATTTTCGTAGATAGCAACCGAAATAGGCTGATAGGCCGAAATACTTCAAATCTTTACAAAAATTGAATTACCGCAAATTCCTGGGAAAGTAGGGTTACCGTATTAAACCGACCATATAGTTGATAATAATGGACATTCAGCTATGAGACAAAGGCATTATTATCTCCTAAAGTATTGGAAGTTCAAATCGCAAAAGTAGTATATATATTAGCAGCTAAAATTATAGAAACCTCGAAAAGCGATTAGTCGATCCCTGTTGTGATGGTTAGAAAACTCCAGCTACACTGATAGAAATAATAATGTTGATTTAACCATATGATCGTTGGTTGAAAAATTACGAGTATATTTATAATATAATACGTGTACTTCAATGATAAAGAGTAGGAAATGCACTTACTGAAATATGGTAAATACAAGTTACTTATATTTGTGGTACAAAAATGTAATATTTGTGTTGCTATTGTATGAAATGTGTAATTCTATTAAACATTTGCTTGAGGGAACTATCTCTGAAATGTTGTCGTTTAGCAATGCCCTTTATATGACTGATTTACCCGACTCGCTTTGTTTAGTTCACAACAGGCCCATCTTGATCGCGCCTGCGTGTCTACTTTCGTAAGCAACAAGAATCGGATGGCCAAAACAGACATACTGTATGGCTGTATCTATACCAGCAATAAAATAGAGCTAATTTAATCATAAATATTGTTGTACCACTTATTCATTTCTATCAGTGTAGATATATCTCCAAAATAGATTGATTTAAAGGCTTCTTTTTTAAAATTCCGCTCCAGTTAGAAAGTCGCAAAATACCCCATGCACCTTACCAGACCGTGAAATTTTGTATTTTAAAAGAATGCCCTTCGGTCTTACAAATTCCCCAGCAACTTTCGAGAGATAACTAGATCCTCTGATTGGCCCTGAAATCGAACCTCATTATTTCGCCTATCTAGACGATATAATGGTCGTGACGGGCAGTTATGAGGAGCATTTAGAGTGGCTAGCTAAAGTACTAGGAAAAATGAGAGATTTTAGAATCAAAATAAATCCTAACAAATGTGTGGTCTACTCAGTAAGTGATACGGGTTTATAGGTTAACCCAAAAAAAGTAGCACCTCCCGAAACATAAAAGAAATCAGAGGCTTCTTAGGAATGGTATCATGGTATCGTTGCTTCATCTCAGATTATGCTATTATAACTTCACCATTAATGATGTTGCTTCAAAGGATCAACGTTGGGCATAAACAGAGGTCCATCAACTTGCTTGCAAAGAAATTAGAACTTGCTTAACTAATGCTCCATCAACTTGCTTGCAAAGAAATTAGAACTTGCTTAACTAATGTGTATTCAGACAAGTTATTGGCCTGTAACGCTTAGGGTTAACTAAGTTGACCGTCACCGGCGGGAGCACTATGTACCCTTCCACCAACCACTCCGGAATAGGCTCTTCAGACTTCAGATGTTAAGTCAAAATGCAGACCAAATGCTGGCGGGTTTAAGGGAACTTCTTCTTCATACCATCTGGTCTTGCAGCGGAATAGTTCTTTATACCTTTTAATACTTTTCTCACCTTCTCGTTTGTGATAGGTGAGCATTTCTCTTCAGATGTTATAAGGGCACTGGACAGTTCCCTAAAGCCATTTATGTTCTTGATGTCTTCATTCACTGGATGATGCACTTCGTGGACTTCTCTCCAAAATGCTTAGACCTCATCTGAGTTGGGTGCATAATCGACAGTAACTGGAGAGTCTTGGTGAAGTCTATATGGGTCAGAGAAAAACTGTTCATTTTCTCTGACCCACATCTCCCTTCGCTCTAGACTTCTCCTAGCGTCTGATTGTACCCGTATTCTCTCAACAATATGCTGCCTGATGGTCAGCAGCTTTGACTTGTTGAGTGTGTTATGACTAATCCGCAGTTCGCGCGCGAACTGTCGAACCTTGGCAGTGAAATTCCTGCCAGTTATTATGTAGTCAATCACACACTGAATGTGGGATGCGTACTGTCTCGGCCAGCCTATCTTGGTGCTAAGTTGCTTCATTCGTTTTTGGTCTTATGATCAGCCGTTGGTTTTGCTTTACGGTTGGCATCCGTCAAAGCTCTCGCTGCATCATACACTCTACAATTGATAGTCCAGAGGTCGGACTCTTCGTAAAAATCTCCACGAAGCTTGTCATTGTGTTGAGCTAGATCTTGGAGCTTGGGAGAAACCTAGATGTTGATGTTTCTCCGGGACCTGAAGCATCGCTCTTCCTCTATTGGATTTCTGCTGTCGGTTGGTCTCAGCGTCGCCTCCCTTTCTCTGTTGCCGCCTTATTCTGGCTGCATCAAAGTAGGCGCTCAGCTTATATAACACCTTTCCCGGAGTGATGCGGAAAGTGTGAGAGCTCTGGATGTTTCTCGCACGTATCATAGCACTCTAGCAGATCGTCGTTGAGTTGATCCGTCCACTTAAAAGCATTGACATCCCGCCAGTCCATCGCATTGATTCTGTCTTTATTACCTCCCCAATCTCTAGTATAGTCGGTATTGTTGTCCGACCCATTGTCGGGAGCCCTACACGTTCGATTGTTTTGCGCAGCACTTACTACAACTATGTTTGCTGTTATCATTGTTGTTCCCACGAGCAGACAAGGAAAGCGGTTCGTTTATCCTTGTATAGCCCCGCATGCAAGGATAAGGCTACATACTCTTAAAGGTCGCTTGGTATCTCAGAGTCACGGTTTGAGACACCTTGCCCAGGTACCATTCAGCCATCCAGCTTTCAGAACGATTGTGATGTCTTCCCTTGGGGAATAATTCCTTCGGAAGCGGCCCTGGACAATTTTCCTTGGCTGCTTATTAATTATTGTAACCATATTCAGCCAAAACTCTTGGTACTGGGACCCTCTATCAGCAACCAGAGGACGCGTCCGGTGGCTTTGTCATAAGCGCTTGGTGACTTTAAAGGGCTAGTCGAAATTTTACTAATTTATTTTAACTATAACTTGACTTAATCCAATTTAACCACGGTCCGACTTCCAACCCGCGAGTCAAACCACATATGTCAAACAAAAAATATTTGGTTAGTTTTGTAAACATAGTCCACATGTAGGCTCCGGAAGCTACAACCACAATCCTTTTCCGAAAGATCGATCCTGATGCAAGCGGAGCTTTATGTCGTCCGAATCGTCACTTCCCACTTGGGCTGAGCACATCCATGCCACGGCGTATTTTCTTAATTATTTCTGGAAAACTAAGGGAGATCTTATTTTGATATTTACAGGGCTTGTAGAGGACATTGTAAGCTATCCATATATAAAAAATGTGGAAAATAAAAAGTGGATTTTTTTCACAAGTTCAGTTTCAAAATTGGTTTTTGAGAAATCCTAGAAGTTTTTGAAATTGTTATGTTCCAAAAATATTTTTTCAAAACTGCGTCCCATAACGAATAATTTTTAAAAAATAGGGCTTAATATCACCAACGTCATGAAAGTTTGAGAAAAAAAGAACAGAAGAATATAAGATTCTGGGGGGTGGGGTGGGGTAATTGTTGTTCAAAGCTGCTTTTCAGCCTCGAAAATAAAAAGTTTTTATTACGGATATTTTTTTATAGGATGCGTATTTTTTGAGATATTTCGATATCTCAAGTTAAAAAAAACACAGTATATATATATACAAAATCACATATTAGAAATTTCAAGGCGCATGTTCACCAAATCTTTCTCGCATATAAAGAAATGTATACATATTATTATTTGTTTAACTTCTTTGTTGTGCTTGCTAAATGGCCTCAAAGTTTTCTGTTAATGTATGAATTAAATAATAGAAGGTCTTCTAGTTCAACCCAGACAATAGCTTAATTCCTATAACTCCGCCATTCAACTTAGTGACTTTTTCTTATATTCCATAACATGTTAGAACATGTGCACAAAGGGCCTGCCGCACTGGTAAATATATTCGCAAGTGAGACAGGCACTCGCGTTACCAAGTTCGGGTCTTCATCAGACAATCGAACATGACAAAAAAATCTTCAGTGAATTTTTGAGACTTAGGTCCGTAACAGTTTTTTGAGTTTTCAGGTACCCAAATCAAAGTCGAGTTGATTACCAACGTTACAAATTGTCCATGTTGTCCAAATTGTCCGACGTTCAACTTAAATTTGTCATTTTTCTATCACCTTTGAAGTGAAAATTCTTTTGAGACGTTAGTGAATTGTCGCTGGGAAAGGAGTGAATTGAAAAAAAACGTACGACCGTACGACCGGCCGACTGTATGCACGACCGAACAGCCCCCCTCTCAACCCTCTCTCTTTCCCTCGCTAACATATAAAACCGCATCATACAATGTCATACATTATAAAATAATATGATACGCTATCATACTATATAATACATCATTATACAATATGATGCAATATGGTACAATACCATACAATGTGATACAATATCATATAATATGATTAAATATGCAACCGCATAATCGAATGTGATATATTATACAATAATATGATACAATATCATAGAATATCATACGATATAATACATTATTACACAATATGATACAATATGGTACAATATGGAACAACATAATGCAATATTATACAATACCATGCAATGTGATACAATATCATATAATATAGTGGAATATGGTACAGTATCATATTGTGTGATGCAATACGATACAATATGATACAATAAGGCACAATCGGATACAATATGATACAATATGGCACAATATGATACAGTATGATACAATATGATAAAGTATCACACATTATGATACAATATAACACAATACGATATCGTACGATACAGTATGATACAGTATGATATAATATAATACAATATCACGCAATATGATAAAAAATTAAACCGCATCATACAATGTGATACATTATAAAATAATATGATACACTATTATACAATATATTACCATATTATAAAACATGATACAATATGGTACAGAATCATGCAATATAATACAATATGATACAATATGATACAATATGATGCAATATGATACAATATGGCACAATATGATACAGTATGATACAATACGAAACAATATCATACGCTATGATACAGCATGATACACTATGATGGTGTACGGTACTATATGGTACAATATGATATACTTTAATGTATTATGATACGATAAGATAGGCTATAATACTCAATGATAAAATATAATACTAAAACTCATGATGATTCCTCACGAAAAATTTCCGTGTGGCTTCTCTGACACGCACTGTTTTTTTCCTTTTTGTTTTTTTTTTTTAATTTAAGATAAATGTCTAAAGTTCGCATCGAGCCTCCAAATGTTGAAATTAATGCAACTTTTGATATGCCGTAAATATTTGTGTGATATTTTTCAGATAAAAGTCAAATTAATTCAATATTCACTGATAAATAAACTAGCATGTAAAAGTTTGAATAAAAAATGACTTATGATTTTCTGACCGAAATCTAAAAAGTAAAAATAGGATAAATTTTACATGTTGAAGTCTATAAGACATAGCAGTTGTTTTAACAACTAAAATCTAGACCCGATCGGCAGAGCCTGCTATTTCTAGGAAACAGGTATAGTATTTGCGACCGAGCAATTGAGATCTGCTAAGGATTGCAATTTTACAACCTATAAAACTTGTAATAAATGAAACTATAAACTTGTAACAAATTAAAAAGATTTTTAGATTCACCATTCAAAGAACATAATAATGCTTGTTGGTAGACAATCTTATTATCAGATAAAAAATAAATAACATAAAAATAAATAATATAAACAATGTATACTATTTAAAGCAGATTCGTGATGACCCTTGGAGGCTTCAAGACATACAATAAATTCTCGCTTGCGACCAGGGGCAAGACTTAGAAAACATGTCGAGAATATTTAGCCAAGTCGATTTACTTTTACTCCGGCACTTACCACGCTCTATTCTAGCCAACCAAGTTGTTCAAACTGGCATAAATATTATGAGCACTTAAACAAATTTCGTGAAGAATTTGAAGGAAACTTAGTACTTTCGTACTAATTCTCCTTATACCTGCAACTTTCTCTGATGGGGCAGTTGACCAGGCCACCGTGTAACAAATAAAATGCGATCCTCCTTATGCTGTAGGATGTTTATTAAACAAATAGTAAGGTTATTCAGTGAAAAAAGCGGAAGAGCAATTTTACAATATGGTAACTCCGAATGGCCCGAGGAGCTGACTGCCGCGTTAATACACCACAATATTCTTTAGAAACATTAAGATTAATGATTTATATTTCTGCATTCATTTATTATAAATCATATACTATATAACTCTGGAGCTGAATCTAAAAAAGTTGTATATTTAGGCGTATTTTATTCCCTTTACGAGATACATTATATTTATTCAATTTTTTATCATTTTCAGAAAAATGGTAGATATCTGAAATCGTCCAAACACATAGATTCTGAATTTCTAACTTTCGAAACCGCAATTTCGAAATTAAAAAAAAAATATTTCCTCTGTGTAAATAAGCAGTGGCAGACATATATAAAAGGCTCTGAGTATATTTCCCGTATGCGACTCGATGGTGAATATGAAGCTGTCCATGACAAAAGGGAGCTTTAAAGGAATATGAAGGACATACGCCCAGATGGATGAAGAGCGAGCGCTAAAGCTCTTGCCAGCAGTGCAAATTAACATTGATTAGGTCTCGTGCAGGGAATGCAAAAACCGGAAGCGACTCGTTACTACGCTGGCAAGATCAGGATCGTCACGCAGCGAGTGACAGTGGTCCCGACAGGGTAAGAAGCTGCTGAGTGGCATCGAGGGACACGTATCGATGGATTGTGTTAGCAAACTGCAGTGCTACCTTTGCGCCACGAGAAGAAACAAACCCCTTTACTGATCATCTTCTGTGGAGCATGAGATGTGCGTGGTGCTGGATTAAGTTTATCTCAACTTCTAATTGAAATAATTTGTTTTGATTCTATCTGCCTACAATTGATAATATTAAAATTTTATAATCGATCTCTTCTAAATCTGACAATCTTGAATTATTTGTTTATCATTTCTCGTCTTTGCTATACATACTGGACTGCACGTGCTGCGCAGGACCATCGCATCGGTACTGATACCTCAATTAACTCGAACATTTACGTTTTTATCTAAATAATAAAGTTTTTGAAAATACCTACGAGTTTGACTGCATTATTTACGTTTATATCCCATTAAGTCCCAACTGGACAAATTTTCACAATGGATTTCAACGCTTGTATGTTCTGTGAAAATGAGTTGTGAAAAATATTAAAATAACCGTTTCCGACGTAGAATTTAATAAATTTTCAGAATATATGATTAGATTTTTTGAAAAATTTAACTGTCAAAAACTGTATATGATATTTTCAAAAAAAACATGGTCTTAAAAAAAAAATTTGTTTATGTCAATCTTTCACTTTCATAACATTTAAAATTTAACGTTGGAAGTACAGAAATCGTGTCCTAGAGACATAAACTTGAAAATTTCATGGTTTAAATTTTAAAAAAATAAGTGAAAGCACACAAAATGGCGGCTGGAACGTGGAAAAATCGTTAAAGTCTTACGGAATTTTTTACTCGACAATGGTGGACTTTAGACGAAAATTTAACTAAAGAAAAAGTTTTTAGAATTGATCAAAGAATACACTGGCACTTTTTCAGAATTTTTTTGAATAATTTTTGAATTTTTCAAAATCGGAAAATTTTGAAAAATTGAAAGTCTCCAAAAAATTTTGAAAAAATTCCAGTGTATTCTTTGATCAATTCTAATAACTATTTTTTTGGTAAAATTTTCGTCTAGAATCTATCGTTTTCGAGTAGAAAATTTCTGAAGTTTTTAAAAATTAATCTGAGGTTTTCCTCAGTATGAAACAGTTTGACAAATAATCCAATTTATAAATAATATAAAAGGAAATTTTTTAGTACAAATTATTATATTAATAAGTATGAAAGTTAGGTTTTTCATCTATATAAAAAGAAAGTATGGTTGTAAAGTTTTAAACATTGAAAAATAATTTTAATCCTTGTCTAATGTAAATATAAATTTTTATTTGCAAAATACATGAAGTGCGATACAAAAAGAGTCTCTTTCTTCATCCTTATTCCTATGAGAAATATGCGGTTTAGAATTTAGATAATACAATTACAGTTAGGTTGATAAGGCACTATTATCTTTGGATGTCACATCCAAAGGAATCACCTAACCTCCTTAGATCTTACACCTCAAGTAATGTTTGGCACATCTAAGTGCAGTTGAACTATGAGGTTTGGGTTTGACATCCAAAGGTAAGGAGAAATCCTTTCCTTCGGTTTCTCTTTGGATCTGAAATCCAAACCTCGGGAACTCACATCCGAACTGTTCTCTCAGTGTTGTAATCTTTTGGAGAGTGAAAGTTTTGGAATTGTTTATTTGAAAACGATGGATTGTAGGAAACGCTTATTTTCATATTTTCCACAATTCATTTTCATAGAAAATACAAGCGTTGAAATTCGTTGTGAAAATTTGTCCAGTTGGGACTTGATGGGTTAAAATAACAAAAATATCTCAAAATATAAAAGTAGTGCATTATAATGAAGAAATAAAAGAAAAATAGAGGAGAATATGAAAGTAAATTGCCAAAAGTAACATTACTGATGACATTGGCAATAAGGGTATTATAAAAGTTCTGAAAAAGAACAAAATAAAAATGTAGGGTTGGGTGGGGAAAGACATTTTTAATAATAATTTTGCCAAGATAAAAGTAAACAAAAAAAATTATATGCGGAATTATAAACGAAAATAAAATAGTAGTGGGCTTGGCTCATACCGCTCATATCATATACCTGGGGCGGGATGAGCCAGGCACTGTGGCGGAATGGGCCACTTAATTAAATGACTCATTATATATTATTTATAAGTAAGATTATTGTTAAGTTAGAGTATTATAAAACGAAAACATATCTTTTACATGTTTTTCAAACATTTTACGGAATATTTAAAGTATTTAACGTTAGAATGATGCATTCCTTAATCCTAACCTCTACCGTAACTAACACTACAAACAGTGAATAGAAAAACTATTTATATCTACATAGCTTTTAATAATTATATTACAGAAATAAATACAGTAAACTTCCATTTATTTTAAAGATCGCTTATTTTAAAGTTTACTTAGCTTAACCCCCCTACATGCACTTATTTTAAGTTGCGCAGTTTCGTCATCTCCTACCACGGTCCCTGTACACTCTTCTCCGCGTCAGTGGCTGATCACTAAAGAAAAAGACCCGAAGAGTCCTCGTTGGTTAAAATTGTGTATTTTTTCTCAACTTCATGGAAATACATCTCACGGCGTTTTCGAGAAAATATGCTAAATGTAAAAGTAAATCACATCGATTTGATCAGAACCGGGCTTAAATCCGCTGTTTGCTCAGAAATGGCGGTAGTGAACATATTTAGCTACAATAGAAACGTCATGCTTTTTTTTTGTGTGAGTTCGACACCTGGCTACATAAATCAGTGCACATATTCAGTTTTTTTATACAACAACATAAATTTTTCCTTGAGTAATCATGTCTAGTTTTGTGCCAGAAAAGGAGCATTTGCGGGAAGCTCTACTTTTTTGCTTCAATTTGAAGAAATCGGCTGCCGAATCACATCGAATGCTTGCGAAGGCCTATGGTGACAGTGCTTTATCGGAAACAACTTGCAGAGACTGGTTTCGTCGGTTCAAAGACGGTCA